>CXYZ01020443.1:439757-578962 GCA_900006705.1 Sonneratia caseolaris
ATTGCTTCATATGGTGAAACCTTGCATGCGGATTCACGCGGTACAAAGCGAAAATTAACTAATGAGAGTTCTGCAAAGTTATGGCACAAGCGATTAGGCCATATTTCAAAACAATGAATTGAAAGGCTTGTGTCAGATGGAATTTTTAATTCTCTTGATTTTACAGACTATGAGGTCTGTGTTGAGTGTGTCAAGGGGAAACGAACAAATATTATGAGATTAGGTGCCGATCGAAAGTTAGACGTCTTAGAACTTATTCATACTGATATTTGTGGACCATTCCATACGGCTACCCGGAATGGTCAACAATACTTTATCACGTTCATAGACGATTATTCTCGATATGGGTACTTGTACCTCCTTAGTGAGAAATCTCAGGCCCTAGATGCATTCAAGAACTTTAAAGCTGAAGTTGAAACTCAACTTGGCAAGAAAGTTAAAGCCGTCAGATCTGATCGTGGTGGTGAATATTACGGTAGATATGACGGATCAGGTGAACAGCGTCAAGGACCTTTTGCCAAATTCCTAGAGGAATGTGGAATCGTCCCTCAGTACACCATGCGAGGAAGTCCTAACATGAACAGTGTTGCTGAAAGACGAAATAGAACACTCCGGGGTTGTCCTGGAACACTGCTTTTGCAATGGTTTAATGGATGCCATTCTCAGTCTAACCGTGGGGAGAAGTGTTGTATAATTTCAAGCAGGAAACATAGGATCTTTCCAATGATCAATCCTAATGGCATCATCGAGAAACCTCTCAGGAGGAGTCGGGTCAAAACTTCTCATATCCCAAAACTATATTTAGTAGGTAAATTTCTCATGTGTCCTGATATAATTCATTCGTACACTGATGGGAAGTTACGATATGCATCTTTTTTAAATTAAAAAAAAGCACCTAAAAGGGCTTTAGATTCTTAATGTCAGGGGAATCCTATAATCTACATCTTGTATACATGCATTTACGGCAACTGCTAGCTTTTCCAAGTCGTCAGGCACCCATCTATACACGAGCTAGCCGTAGGAGAGAGCATATTTCTTCTTATAGACTATCGAAAATGTCATATGAGCTGGCCTTCAATAACAATTGGGGATCGCAGGGGATCACCATGGGTTGGATTTTCAGTCTGCATTCACCTCACATTCCTTACTTCTATGAGGAAAGAGGTTTGGTGTAAGTCACAAATATGGGACTTGTTCGGCTCTTCACGAGAAATCTTGCGCACGACCTAACCTATCCCATCATCTTAGCTGGGAATGGTCAAACAAGAAAGGGAGGCATCCGATCAATTAATTCTATTGGTTTGGAATTCATCGAGCCGATTCATTTTCAATGAACAAAGTTAGATCAGGGGTCGTAAGAAAGCAAACTGCACAGGTTCTCGACTTACCAAAAGAGGATAAAAGTGAGCCACCAACTAGGGTTTCGTGCAGTAATCCCAGGATGTGTGGGAGAGAAGAGTGCGTCTCCTACTACTTGGAGCTTCATGTTTGTCTGCCGATTTGTTTAGCTTGATGGATACCCATGAAATCTTTTGATATTGTGGGGGAGATACGTACTTTTAGAAGAGATAGGACATCATGTTTGAGGGGAAATGTTGGTTTTCACACGTAATAATTATAATTAAGATCAAGATCTATTATTCTTGTATTTATTATAATATTATTGTACCAAATTTTCTTATTTAATTTTAACTTAATTTTTTTTTATATAGAATATTATGATTGAGGCGTCCACTAATGGAAATAGATGGGTGGGAGGTGATTGCGATAGCAAAACCGTTTAGGCCCACATTATCATCAATAATGCACTAGATTTTTCACTCTACATCGTCAATAATGCCTTCCTATCGATCGCATAGTTGGACATCTGTCCTACGGATCATTCATCAGTGTCCTTATCCTAGGTAAAGCATTAGCTAGTTCAAACCATCACGATTCCCAGAAGGCAAAGTGGTCGGTGTTTTTTTTCTTGTTTTTGGGGTGGGGGGAGGGATCTTGCATAATTGCGAGATCCTTGAATGGATGTCGGACTCCATTTGGATACAGTAGCTCGATGTATTCGGGGCAGAAATCTTTACGTACACCTGTGTTTGATAACGTTGGGAAATGAAATCACGGTGCATGATCGTCTATTTCTGTACGGAAAACAAAAATTCTGGCTGTAAAATTCCCTATTATAGATCGTTGGTTGAGCATCAGAAAGGATATAATAGTAGCTCTAGCTACATGTGAGAAGCATATGACATGTCCCACATTTGTTGTTGAACTACCTCTGCAGCTGTCCCATTTATTGGAGCTGCAAACTGGCGTCTCGAGAATGACCCGATAAACCTGTAGCAACCAGTCGATGATCGGAACGTCGATAGAAGGTTAGTCTGAGACATGTGATCCAATTGAGTCCTTTTATGATCTAAAAAGGCTGTCATCCGTAAATTAACCTTAAGACAAGAGCAAGGCGATACGGCTTATACTTGTCCTCCAACAATGTCTTCCCCTCCCGACGACATCTCCGGAAAGAAAAGGAAGTAGTTAAACTGCATTGCTCCATGGATCTTCTCGGGTCCAAGAAAATTCATCGCTTTTATCCGTATATCTGGTGTTGCTACGCTAAATTCCTTCTAGAGTAGGACCGCTTTAAGGACAGCCAAGCAAACTGGCGCTTGGAGATGATTCGGAGCTACAAGATGGCTTGCTCTCAAGCTGGAGCAGGCAGTAGACGAGAGCTCCTGCGATGGCTCCGGCGACCGGGGCGGTCACGTAAATCCACAGGGAGTGGAAGTCCCACGAGACAATCGCGGGTCCCAGCGACCTTGCGGGGTTCAATGATCCTCCTGAAACAGGCCTGCAAAAGCATAACTCTTTCAAAGACTTGCTGGCAATGGCAAGTTTCTGCCGAGATGATAGCTTAATTGTAAGTTTGGCCATTACCCTGTAATAAGTACTGCCACTGCAACGGCCATTCCCATAACAATGCCGGATAGATAGCCAACCTGTTCAAATGTTTCGAGATCTCGGTTATTACTTTGACCAAATTACATGCAGTAGTAGTTGAAAAAAGGGAAAATCGGCTTTCTTTCTCCTGTATAAGTGTCTTTGGCTAATAATCTGCTGAGTTTCAGAACCGTGCCGAACTGCAGTAAAAAATACGTGCTTCCTCCTTACTGTTCGATGGTTATAGGTCATGGAAGCAGCGAGGAGCACAATAATGAACGTGGCGATGAACTCCACCCAGAAGGCAGATGAACTCCCATGGATCGGTCTCGTGGTCATAAGATTGGTTTCAACCCCGTAGACGGTGGATCCCACAAAAGTTGCCAGAGCTGAACCTGCCAGCTGAGCAACTATGTATAGTGGAACCTGCAGATCAGATTGTTCAGTGGGTAAAATCAGAAATCGGTCAACCACAAAGTCTAGGAGATTATGGAAAATGATCGATCAGTTGCTGGTTTTACTTTGGACCACGGGAAGTTACTGAAGATCGCAAAGGATATTGTCACTGCAGGATTTACGTGGGCGCAGGAGATGTGTCCGATCGTGAAAACCACTACCACGACTGTCAGTCCAGCTGTGGCGGAGTATTCTAGAAGTCCCACCTCGCCTTTTAGGAGCTCCGTGATGGCTATTATCCCGCAGATGCAGAACATTAGGACAAAAGTTCCTACAAACTCAGCAACAACCTGCATTCCGTCAATTTCCGTCACGAGCTTAGTATTGCTTTACGTTCTGTACATTCTAATGGCCTGGTCTCAGCTTGTACGAGGAAAGACTAATAATCATACGCTCACCATACGGACAGGATTTAGGTCTATTTTGTGTAGACACTGACCGAAAGTAAGCTTTTCAAGCACGACTCTTGCAAGCTTCTGCAACGAGCTGGAGCCCTCCTGTCGGTCGTCCCTGGACACACTGCTGGTCGATGCTTCATCCAAAACCCTGGGAAAGGGTTTGCTTACGGGCAACTGGTTCATGCTATTGGTTCTCGAAACTCCGGGGTTGTCCTGGAACAAGTCTAGGGAAAATGACCCGTCATGCGGTCGTTGTCTTAGCTCCTTGCATCGAAGACTGGATTCCAAGAAATTTAAGGTCTAGGATGCGGGTGAGATTCAGTTTTTTCACACGGTTCAGGCTCCTTGGAGAAGTGTAGTTTTAAGGGAAGATGAGAGTAGATGAGTGCTACAGCACAATCCGTGTGTTGCTTCTCTGAGTTAGGACGCAATTTATTTCTAGAACCAGTTTTCCTGCTTGCTTGTTTATGTATAATAGTGTGCCTTGCACTTTGCTCCAAACCGGACACCGACTGCTTACTAGTTCCTACTAATGAATTTGAACCCAATGTGCTGTCTCAGGATGGACTACGAGAATTGCTTAAGGCTTCCCGAGTCCGTCGAATGCCATAGATGCTAAAGAATGACACCCTCGATCGGTATTCTTGGAAAGCCCGTGATCTACAGGTGCACACAGGGATTGGATTTAAGGGCATGGACTCCATAAATCCATAAATTTTATTAATTTTGTCAATATTCTTATTAAGTGATGTGACTTTGCATCTTGGATGGAATTCCTAGATCTATCCATGGGTGTGCAATTCCGTTTCCAGAATTACTCGACTAAACTGGGAGGATCCATCCAAGGAGCGCTGGGACTGGTTGACGTGCTATGGCTCCTTTTATCTGACTTGATAGTTGATATGTTAAGAGGATGATGAGACACGTCCCATGCCCTCGATCACTGAACATGCTTTTGCAGGAGAGAAATCTCAGTTGCACTTCTCTTCTCCAGGGAAACGACATTTTATTTTCCTTTTAGTTGAGAATGGAAACCACACTTTTAACACAAAAGAAACATGAAAAATGGAAAAGGGCAAGCAGGCAATGAGCGAAGCAGCCTCTGACACCAACATATGATACGAGATTATCAATAACGTGCATCTTTTGAGGCATATAACACTAGAGAGAACCGTAGTATGACCGACCAACTGACCAGGACGATGGACTACGACAGCAACCTGAGCTATAGAATTTGGGTTCGGAACCTATGCACTCGCTGCGATGTCGTTTTAAGGAGTGATACATCAATTCATGGTGTTGGTGTTCACATGTTGCTTGTCCCCCACCGGAAGCAAAAGCTGAGAACGGAAGTGCACTGGGCCCCACGATGAACTATGAACTATCCGCTCTCCGTCCGATTGGGGTGAAATGGACGGATGAGATGGAGCTGTGGGTGGGCCCCACCAGTTCCAACAGGTGACCCCAGGCGGTTGGATCTCGCGGACTTTTGATGCGCTTTCGATTAGATTAGACAACACAGCACGCTCACCAAAATCCTGAGTCAAAGTGTCAACGCCGTTCGATCGTCGGGGTCATATTTTCTGAGTTTGCAAAGCGTATCCCCAATAATAATAATGTCTTCTCATGTCTAATGCACTCAGTCTCTCCTCACTTGTGAACTCCATCCATCCCAATTTGAATTTCCTGGACCCAAAGTTACTGCCCAATCAATTTGCACTTTGCTCTGGCAACCCCTCTCCCCACCTTCGCTACATCTAATTTTCTTCCTTTTCCCCACTAATTCCAAACTCTCCCTTGTTTTCTTTTAATTCTTCTGCTCACAATACATTACAACTTTGATGTGTTCTTCATCACTGAAGTGGTGGGTGCAAGGTCCCCGTGAGGCGGAGGATATGGGCACGGATATGGTTGTCGACAAAGGTTTGGAAGCATATAATTGACTGCAGGACGCGGCGGTGCATACATCGGTGGCTGGAACCGCTCGTTCCCCATGGGCCATGGCTCGCTGCTGGTTCATAACTGCTGCTGCTGCTGCTGCTGATAAGAATTTCCGCCTCCATTTCAATTATTAGCCATGGCTGTGGCTCCACCACCACTTTTCTTGCCACCGCCTTGACTTTGATTTCCACCATTGCTGCCCCCATTTCCCACGCCACCTCCACCGCCTTTTTTCCCTCCGTTCCCATTTCCGCCGCCACCCTGAATCAGCCCACCACCTCCCTTCTCGCCATTGTTATTAACATTGTCACAGCCTTCATGGCGTTCAAGAATTGCTGGTGGTTCCCACTCATCGTGCCATTCAACATCATATTAGTCATGCCGCCCTGTCCCAGACCAGTCCTCATAGCAGGCTTCGATTTGTTGGTAGGTGGCAGTGGCTTGTCCATGGAATCATCCATGTCATCCTCGAGATCCTCGTCATTGAACTCGTCAACATCATGGGACTCACCATCACCTAAGCCGTCATCTTCCTCAAGCACCAACGTCGCATTCTTCTGGTTGTTGTTGGGGTGGTTCTGGTCCTAGGAAGGCAGCTTCAGGTCCCTGAACTGAGGGAGAGTCAGATCTTGAAAACTCTTGATTTGCTGAATCTATTGGTGGTGATTTTGACCCTGCGGGCCTTGACAGTTAGGCTGATTGTTGCCGCCTCCACCACCACCTCCTCCCTTGTGCTTCTGCCCTCAGTTACTGCTATTTCCTTCTCCTTTGCCATTGCTGTCGATTTGTAGGTTCTCGAATTGATTGTTGAGATTGTGGTTGTTGTTGTTGGCCTGTCTACCACCCCACAGCTCCGCATACCTGCCGGCTTTTCCTAAGTTTCTTGATGGGTATCAGCGGGTTGACATTCCCAGACACCGTCACCTTGCCAATCTCCTAGTCGATTTTAGTTGTTAACACTCCTGATTTCCCGATACCTGGGTGTAAAAATCAACCAGAGTCATGACACACATGGTTTATTGCAAATTAAAGAACTTTATAAAGTATTGAACATTCTTATGTGAGATAGAGTTCATGTGAAATCCAATGCCTTGATCTCATATTGGATGAATTCTGCTTGGATTATAACATGGAAGTGTCACTTCTGCAAAGGTTACAGATATCCGGAAAAGAGAGAGAGAGAGACAGATGTGGAGATTTTCAAGAAGGGAAACGAGATAACACCATCGATTTTCTGCAAGATTTTCTTTCACTTTCTGCTTACATCCATCACAGTGAATGATCACTTCAAGGACACAAATCGGCATGCGCAGGAAAGCAGCCGCAGTCGCAGAGAACAGATGAAGCAAAGCAAACAATTAGTGGGTAATTTAAAAATTTTTTAAAAATAAAAAATTAATGTAGCACTGCTGGAGATTTTCAAATGGAGCATCAGAAGAACAACATACAAGAATGCCCATGAGAAAGACTGGGAGTGTCAGCTAGGAAGGAGAACAGGGCAGGTACCTGGATCTTCAGAACTCCTCTTTGCTCATTGAGGATTTTACACCTGCTGGATCATATAGAGAGGATGCCGTAAATGAAGAGAAAGAGACAACGGTGAAAGGGTTCTAAATGGATCTGACAAACAGAAACAGCTAACAGAAGCAGAGTGTGCTTCTTAATTACAGAAACTATATAGCAAGGAAGGAACGAGACTGGGGAGAGGAGAAGAGTTTCTGCAGCAGAGAGTGAAATTACAGAAAAAAAAAGGAGAGGAAACAAAATGCTCATTGACGGCTCTACTGCTGAGAACAAAACGCTGAGATGCAATAAAATAAAGGTTCAGTCTTCAATTACATAGAGCTAGAATAGAGAGACAGAGAAAAAACGAGTGTGTGTCTGTGTGTATCTGCATGTGGGAGAGAGTGTGACAGAATGGAAGCGGAAGCTCGAACAGAGGAATGATTCGAATCATTAGCCCTCATAGACTTTTTCTTTTGGGCTTATACTTATGTCCGGTTTTTATTAATAGAAATATCGGATATCCCCTAAATCTACAACCCATTATATAACCAAAAAAAATGAATAAAGTTAGCACGGGTCAAATCCTAGCGATGCACTTGGTGAATGTTCCAAGGGGGCATGAATCGAACATGTAGTCCCACTTGAACTTTTGCCGTCTAAGCTGATGTTATCAAACTGTATGATCTTCGGTGTTGCTGATATTTCCGGCAGGTACTTGGTGTCTCAGATTCGACGGGAAAAGGTTTTACCAATGGTCATACTCGACGACCGTGTTCAAGCAATTTTTGTGGTCCAAATTTGGGGGTCCAATAAATGATGCAGCCCGGAATGGGACCTTGGCCCTCTTTGCTCTCTTGCAGGACCCAAAAATGTTCGCGGGAAAGGAAAAATCAGCACCCGCCACGCACCCCCAACCCCCCACCCCAGCCGGCCGAGGCTTTTGCCTTGCGTGTGGCCTCATCTAGGAAGAACATTAACTTCACCAGACAAAGTGCGCAATGCTGTAATGTATTCTCTTTTTCCTCCACCATTTTGTGTATGAGAAAGAGAGGGCCCCAAACCAAGAAGCCTCACATGATTGCACTTTGACAATGGAGACCTTTGAGCACTACTCGTCGCATGGATTTAGTGGTACCTGAATTCAGGGCGTACTCGACCCTGCTTGAGCTATGAAACGACCGATTGAGGGAAATCCTTGGAGAAGTTCGCGATGTTATCTGGTGCAGGATCAGAGGTTGTGGCTTGGAGAGACAGATGTATAAGCCCAGGCCATCACCGATGAACTTTACATTTAAGTGAAATAAGGGAAGCAAAGCCTCTTCCCCAAGCCCAGTGCTAGGTCGAGATCCGACTTCGACATGGGCAACACCGTGCCAAATCTTCTGCAACCTTACTTTTAAAGTGAAAATTTTCAGAAATCCAGGGGGATGGCGGGTCGAAATTGATGCATTACAGATAATCCCAGGTTTTTTGGGTGGGGGCAACATGATGCCAGTGGAATGTGGAAGTCATGATTTTCCACGATCTCGATCGAAATCATGGACTGTCATTATATTCTTCGCACCTGGGCCACGTCCAAAACCATTTCCCTATCAGAGACTGTCAGCTTAAGTATTTAAATAGCAAGATCTGACCAGCACGAGCCCATCATACCTCCACTAACCTTGGTTAATTATGTTCCAACTACGAGAATCACGTGCTCAGCTCACTAAGTGCAGCAACTTCATCTGTAGCTCATAAGTTTGAAATCTACTCGAAGCATGTCGCGGCTAGGACAGTGTGAAGAATAATTAGGTAGAAATTAATCCGAAACCACGTTTCATCTAATTTTACTGCACCCCCTTTACTTTTCCTTCTGACTTCCCATACTCCCATGAAAAAACACAGCGATCTTCTTGTACACAGCTTGATAAAATTCATTTTCTCATTTGATGATCTCTTGCAGCAGTCTTACAAGGATGGTAGTGATAAATTCAATTTCCAAGGGGACTAATCATCAACTTTCATGATCTTCCTAATCCGCTCAACACATAACATGACGAAGATATCGGGATGGTGCACATGGTACAGGTGATCACAACAAGTGTAGTAGTCACAACGTAAAATGCAAGCAGACCGAGCAGTCACTAGGGTTTCGATTCTGAACGATCGTAGGGGAAAGGAAAAATGAAGAAGAACGCCAAAATGATCAGCAGAAATCAGGGCGTGGTTTCTTACGCACACAGATACAACCCCGTAGGCCGTTCCTATGGATCCTGATCTCAGAGCAGTCCCGGAGGTCCTCGAGGCTGAGGTACTGCTGCTTCACCACCCTCGTGAAGTCGCCGCCGGCGTCGTGGATCCAGATGTACGGCCGGCAAGCCTCGTCATAGTAGTACAGCAAGCTCCTCAAGCCGTTCCCTCGGCCGGCACCGCCCGGCATGTAGGCTCGGTATATGGACTTGCATTTGAGCCGCTTGGACGACCCGGGCTTGAGGGTGTGGACCTTCTTCAGGATCGAACCCACCCGGATCTGGAGCTCCACGGGGCGGTCGCTCAGGTTCCAGATTCGGGTCCCAGTCCCTCCCGAGGCCTGGGCATGGTCCCGGCAGCCGTCGAAGCAGCCCCCTCCGGCCACCAGCCACAGCAGGCTCAGCCCGCCTTTCACCTTCATGGCTTCTCCCCTAAGCTTTTCCTTCCCTCCACGATCGACGCAAATGGCAGCCAACTATTCAGAGTTTCTTGATCGCCTTGAATCTTGAAACCGACAGGTTGGGTTGGTTACATCCGATTTTTATATGCAACATGGTCCCCAAGTAATTTCGCACTCCAAAATAAACATAAAACTATGTTGAATTATTCCAACCAAGGTATATTATAAATGTATATGAATTTTTTTCGTTCAGAATAAAAAAGATGGAAATATATTTTTTTTTACATATATATCCAATTACAAAATAAATTAGTCATAATTTATGAATTTTTTTTAATATAAGAAGCTGCAAACTAGAAGAATGGTAAGCCCTGATATTTTTGGTGCCTACCACTATTTTCATAATATTCTACATTATTTAATATTTAAAATTTTAATAAATTAATTAACTCTTTTAAGGAATAAAATTCTGGCGGCCGCGGTTCCTCTGATCGTGGGAATGAGGGAGCCTTGATGGAGGAGGGGTCGCGACATGCATTTTGAAAGTTGGAAGACGGGATCGGAAATGATGTTGCTTCACCTTTCATCAATGGGAGTTGAGCTCTTGACATGCACCCAAGTGGATGCGATGCGAGCCCAAGTGCACCCACCCTCACCAAACCGTTCGGTACGATTCTGGCCCGTGTGGTCCACGGAATTCATTATCCGATCCGGTTGATCTGTTTGTTAACTGCTTCCAAGTGGATGAAGTCTTAGTTACTAGCTCGATATAATGTGGAGATGGACGGTCGACATAAAATATCCCCAAAAAGGAAAATAAAAAACATTATTCGTTCATATGCATGTCACTGACATTACGTCTCACAGACATGGTATTTTTTTTTAATTTTTGGGACATGCACCCAGTATAACATCCATATACTGATCTTGAACCGAGTGAATCCATTATAAATACTTAAATTCCTGTCGATCGACGGTGACGGTGTTGATGCGGATGCAGTGTTAGTAGATTACACGCAGCTTGTGGAATATTACAGGATTGGGATGTTCATCGTCCTCTGGGTTTATTTTTGTTCTTTTCAGAATAAAGGAATATAATAAAAATATGATGATGAAATTAAAAAATGGTAGGTGGCGTCATCACAATAACGAGAATAAGTTTGATGGCTTGTTATCCACCGTGGGAGATGACAGCATTATATTGAACCCTTTTTCTGACGGGACTGATTTTATCAGCAAGCTATCCATCCCACGGCGCTGCCAATGCCATCGCGGTGGCAAGATTGAACAAACATTATTGAGACAATGGGGACAAAACACAACCCATCAACAGCATCCAGAAGACGGACAATAATTTCTAGGGGAAAAAAAGAAGAAGAGGAGAATTGCCATTGTCGATGCCCTCTCGAAGCCTAATAACTTCAACAGCCCCTCCCCCACCCCACCCCCCTCTTCTTTTTTTTTTTTTTCCTTAATGTTGTCAAGAACGTAATTCGGATCAGCTAGGAATTCATATAGAATCAATTCGGAACTGCTAGATCGTAAGAAGCATTCGTCAGTGGCACAACTTTGGTGTGGGTAAGATCTACAGCCTGATCGACAGATATCATAGTATTCAGTGATTGATCACCTAATTGCAGCAGCTAGCAACAAGAAGGGATCTTTTCACTTCATTTTAGCTAATATTAGTTGCTTGGCAGGGGGTGTGTGTTTGTGTGGAGAGGAGGGAGAAATCATTATTCATCATTTTCCAACAACCGTGTGCACCAAATACCAATCAACCATCGTGTTAATGGAACTTCTGGTTGATCCGTTGTAGGATGCTGTATGGAGCTAAATCATTTGCTAACACCGCAAGATCGATTCGGAGCAGCTGCAGATTTGATCGGCAGGGGAAGCAAATTCTTGTGCGGGTTATCTTAGCCAGCTCGGTGACTGAGTTTGCTGCAGCAATCTGTTCTATCCAAACGTCTTGTCAATCTTTTGGAGGATGCCTCAGGAAAAAGAGATGAAGAGATGGTTCATAATATGCATCATGGAGAAATCAGAAACTCCACATGAATGAGAAAGCTTGAGCTTCAACGGCATATCAACCATTCCTGGTTGGGAAAACTGCTCATATGATACTAAAACTTTGGGCGCTGTACATGAACAGATAGATAGCAGAAGGAAATAAAACGAAAACATCTTCCGCACTGCATGATGGATTTCATTGCTCACGGTTGGTTTCGGATGTGTCAATCTTAATAATGAGAGGCTGTGTGAGATCGGTGGCTGGTTCAACCGCAACAGGCAGCTCCGGTGAGGCTAAAACACCATTTATGTCTTCGTTTTCTGCTAATGCATTCTCCAGGGCATTCTTGGCAACTCTAGTCACGACATACATCAGAACTACTGCAACATTGGAAAGAGAACATCCGAACAAATACATAGTCTCAGTCTAGCAAAACCAACATTCGAGATAGCCCAGCATGGGAGATGGCATCGGTCAAAACATATCACTGCATTAACATTTCTTTTTCTAAATGAAAAGCTGTTCTGGTTTTAGTCTCTATATTAAGATCCAAGGTATTGGCTTCCAAAAAAACCCTTCTCTGAGATTTTATCCGATTAGAGTTGCCAATTTTTCCTCTCTTTTTTTTGGGTTGCTTTTTTGTTGACAACAATTTTGCGATGGAAATGCATCAGCTCTAACAAAGATGGAACAGTATTGCAGTTGAATCCATTCGATAATGTACCCTCTAAACCAAAATACTAAAATTTATGGAAACTTTCAGGAGAGGATGGAAAGAATTTTTCTACATATGTGACTTACCAGAGGCAGCAAGGCCCAGTATTAAGAATATCTACAGACAAAGCAGAGGATGATGTGATGATCACATGGAGAAAATAAAAAGAAACATGAAAAACAGCCAGAATGAATAATATGTCCAATAAAAAAAATGGATTGTTAATAGATATCAGACACAGCTGTACATCAGTATCAGATTATCGTTATCTCAAATTGAAGGAACGCAGCATGGCAAAGGAGATGGAAACAGGCATCACGTTTACCAATCGAACTTGCAAAAGTGACATAAATACACCCATGAAGATACTTCATTTATAAAGAACTTCATTACTGGCCTAGTAAATAGGGAAATCTGTTTGATGGGCAAAATGGAGAAGGAATGAGAAAATACCAAAAAACAAAAAGAACGACATTAAAGGAGACACCATCTGATTTTAGAAAGGATATCTTGTTACAGGAACAGAACTCAGATCCATGAAGACCATTTGAGAAAGTGTTTCTCCATCTCAAAGTTAAGATTTCAAGGCAAAACAGTGAGAAAAAAAAAACATTATTGATTTCAAAAAGTTCCCAAAGGATGCAATATCTAAGCATATTCAAATTATTTGTTACCCAATGAGAAGTTGAAAATTCATTCCATCCATGGGTCACATCAGATAGATCCTTCAAGGTTGTGCCCACATAAACCAGGGCAAGCGTTATAGGCTGCAGCAGTCACAATGGGAAACAATTTACCAAATATGTGAAAGAACTTTTTATTCAAATAAGAAAATGCAAATCATGAAGAAAAACGAATTTCATGAGGTTTACTAAAGCAGTGCTAAATTTCGGATTTTTTTTTCCTTTGATGAGAAAGAAAAACACTGAAGAGAGAATTGCCATCAAAAGCCTCTGATAACTGAGGGGCAGACAGTTTAAGAAGAATGGAAGAAAGAAAGTACCATCATCCCCAACCATGAAGCAAGCATATACTCCCCAATTGATACTGGAGTCACAGAGAGGAGATAATTCAACATATTGAAAGGAAGCAATGGCACAAGGCGAAGCAGCAAAACAATCTGTCAAAAGCATAAAGAGAAAAAGAGGAACACCTTATTTCAAACAATCAATATCTATAATGAGAACAATCCACAAATGACGTTTTGAGATCAGATCACAAACCTTGAACCCAGATTGATGAATTGCAAGGGCAACTGATTGGAATTTACGGTAATCCTTCAACTTAGAAACTACAAATGATCTTGCTATCTGCCCAGGCAAACCACATGACACAAGAAGCAGGAGTCAATTACTTTACAAGATGATAAATGGAAATGAATTCTTATCATAGTACTATGCATCTATCACATCAAGTAGATGATCAGACTGAAATATTGCAAATCATTGTTCACTTTTTGTTGTTCTAAAATGAAAAGCAAAGAAAGAGCAAAATGAAAGCAAAAGACTCACCGTCCTCCCCAGGATAAATGCTGCCCCAGCACCCACTGTAGCCCCAATAGAATCAGCAACAAAACCAATGGGTAGCCCGAATAAATAACCACCACCTAGCTAAAAGATAGAAAAGATAAAATTGCAACCTCCATTTTGAAGTTCATACAGTATAATGTCACATTTATGAACGTCTCTTAATTGAGGAACATTTCTCTCAAATTTGTACTTTGCAACTATCATTCCTTAAAACAGGCCTCCCAGTTGTAGGTTTATATACTCTTTGACATATCTATTAATTACTCAGAATTTCCTGTGTCTGATCTTAAGGTAGGTTATTAACCATTGTTACACTCAAAATGCTACTCTCTGAAAACTTTAAGGTTGTGGGACATTTAAACTCGTTGTCACCAACTTGCTACTCTAAGAAAGATACGCAAGGCAACAGTAAGATAAATCAACGCTTACAGTGAGTACTGAAGCAGGGACAGCCAAAACTGTCAGCGGAATGTATGCAATGGCCCTGAGGAAACCAATTAAAGTTACAAGTGAAAATGGTAAGGCTCTAGAACTTTGTACATGATGCATCTGCTATTTTTAAACTTGCCAGTGTGATTTAATCAGGTTAACGCATTATGACTATAGCAAGAGTTGACGTCAGCAAGAATTCCTGCCAGATACACCATTAAAGAAGAAAACTTATGAAGTGGGAATTCACTTACATCATCAGAGGACCCCAAGGGCCAAGATCTTCTTCAACCCATAACAAGAAATCCTTCAAAACCTGTAGGAAAGTCTTTGAGTAAAAAACACACTTCCCTAGAACGTGATGCCATTCCAAAAAACTCACTGACAGAATGACAGACTAATACAATAGCACAAGAGGGAGATGCTCCATCCTCTTGAAAAGAATGGGAGCAAGGATCTGTACATATGTGCAGAAGTATCACTTCATTTTCCAGAGAATTGTAAGAAACAGGACAGGGATAAACACGAAAGCTACAGAAATGATACATAATGAAAAATCTATCATGATATCATCTAAGATATATGTATTACAAGGACAATGTAATCTGGCAGAGTCATTTCCCCGTTTAGTTACTTTAGAAATCCAAAGAGCACAAAGCTGGGCAACAGGAAACATGAATTCTAGCTCAGCCTAATACTTCCATAGAAAATAAACTCATCCCGGCAGTGGCATCAGGACTACCAGTACTGAACACAAATTTCAGTGGTTTCTAAGTCACGATTTCAAGTACCTAGGCAAGTATATGGTCTAGAAACATGGTTGCATTTTGATGAATTCAACATATCAAAAGGCTGTGGAGAGCAGAAAATTTTCAATAATCTGCTGATTACTCTCCAAGGCATCATTAGTAAGTGCAGAACATTGGACTTAAGAATATCAGAATAACGAACATGAACCGCTACAACAATTCCATGAAAAGTAAAAGATGGACTACGATAAGAAGCTTTGCTAGAACTGCAAAATTCAAAGCTAAGAGAATCCCAGCATTGAACATTAAACAATTACTGAGAAAATTCAATCACTACAGAGAAAATGTGTGAATGAAATAAAATTCTCAATCAGCTAACCATAGCAATTGCAAAATCCAGAATTCAACAAGTAGACGATCCAAGAGAAGAACAGAGCGAACGAAGTGATCAATTGAGTAGACTTCGGGAAATGAGGCAGACCCAGAAATCAAAATTGGACCTTTTCAACGGGGAGTGTGAAGCAGGCAACGATGACAGCGGCAAAGAGGACGAGGAGGAGGGCGATCCTGAGGACGGAGGCCCATGTGAGGGCCATCGAAATGCGGCCGCGCCAAGGCTTGCACTCCTCAACGTCGTCCCTTGCAGCTCCGGATTTGTCGCCTCCTCCCCCTCCTTCCTCTAGCTTAAGGTACAAGCGAGCCCTCAATCGTTCAAAGTTTGCCAGATTTAACGGCAGCTTCTCCTCCTCGTTGCCGTCTTTTTCCCTTCCCCACTTCTTGTTGTCGTCTTCTTCGTCTTAGCCGATGCAAGCACAATGGCTTGCTGGAATGTTAGATTCAGTGTGGATCATGAAAGTATCTTCTTGCTTAAGTAGAATTTCCTTCGCAGACCAAAAAAACAAAGGTGGTTCCGTCTCGTTCAGCTGCCGGATTAGGGGAAAACCAACGCAGAACGGAGCCAATCGCTTTCACCCTGTTCCTTACTTTCGGAGCCAATTGGGGACACGCGTTGCGAAATTACGAAGGGATGCTTCCCCAATGCCCATCAGACACCAGGGCAATGCTATCCGAAACTGTTGACTGCTCGGATCCAAATCTTTTTCATTATGTTTAAATGGATGTTTGAATACGAGATAAAATTCGGTTTATAATTAGAGATAAAATGCCAGCGCCATTCGACTTTTGCCATGAACATGAATCTCTACGTTGCGTCAAGGGATAACTTTGCTTCGTTTGACCGAAATGGTACAACGAAATCCTTTACTGGTTGGTAACAGAGTAGCTGGAATTGTGGGCTTTCATTTGGGCCCGGGGACCATCTGTGTCATGAATGAGCTCCCCGCTGATCCAACAGAGCATACCGAGAGTTACTCCAATTTTGATTGAGATGATTTTTATCATTTTCGAATAAAATCTTATATATTTAAAGAAATTTACGGTATCTCAAATTATACACCATTACCCCTATGGATTCCACCCCTGGTGTTAAAACATCCGTATCTCTGACATGAATCTTTTGTTGTCCCCCAGAGTCGACTGACATGCTCGGACATTCTTGACAGGGCAATTCCTTTCTCATGGAGAAATTAGCCAGTCTCTTGAATTTATGATTCGGGTTGCCAACTACACCATGATTTTACGATCAGACTGTCAAATGCACCGGAAAGTTCCCGATGTAACAATGAATGTGCCATGTAGAAGCTCGGTTATTACACAAAACTATGAACAAAACCAATACCGATCATCACAGATTTCACAAGAAGAGAATATACTCCCCATTGCTCATCCTATACAAGAATTATTATGCAAGAATTCCTGTATACGAGAGATATGAGAACAGAGTTGGACTGCCTAAAGCTGAGGGCAGCTGCTGATAAATAGCCCATTAAGAAGGGCATCCTCAGCCTCCAGCCTCAAGAATCACCCTCGACTGAAGAGCCACCGACCGGTGAAATCTGCAGCTTTGTGATGAACCAGACTCTAATCATCGCTCAACTCAAAGGGCGCTCTTCCGACCGCCGTAGCTGAATCAAGCATCTAAGAAATGAAGCTCATATCACCATCTCAAACAGAAAGCATTCAGCAGGATGTGGGAAAGCATGAGATCCACAAAATACTGGTGCCCAATCTTCCCGTCCCGCCACATCTTCTTCTCTGGTGGCCGTCCATAGTGCACACCATCACTACAACGGTTATCGAAATGCCACGGGAAGGTCAGGTCAAAGTTATCGATCACGCCAGAGACTAGCCCTGCCTTCCTGAACTGATCGAGTGCGACCCCATTGAAGGCCTCCATCTTGCTCGGGTTGAATCCCTGGCTTCGTGCGTGTCCACCTGTGGCCACAGTAGTCCGATAGAAAATCCTTGGCGGCCTCAGCCCCCTTCGTCTAACAGACTCCATCACCTCAGCCCAGAATGATGCCGCATACTTGGCTCCACCGATGAAGCCCCTTATACTACGCCAGTGGATTCCGTCGTGGAGGCCAGAGTTCATGATCATTGTGTCGGGAACTCTATCCTCCGAGAAATACTTCTTCAGAAGATTCCGAAAGCCTCCATCTCTGAGAGAATCCAAACCTTCATAGTTCATCGTCTCGTTGGAGTGGCCGTTGAATATGCTAGTGATCCTGACTTTCTGAGATGGATCCTGTGGGTTTGTGAAATTCAAGTCAAACCTCCGTGGCACTTCTGGGATCTCGGTATGGCCAAGGATGAAGTTGAGGATGTTCCTGATCGTATCCACGTGGTTTGAATCACCCCAGAAGAAGATCCACCTGTTCTTTAAGCAATTCCAAGCGGAATCGGAAGAGAATAGCCGAAAAGAACAGTGTGCGGAGTAAACCCAGCCATTGCTCTCCAGTGCACCTAAAGAGCCATTGCACCATGGGGCTTGGCAGGGGAAATCAGGGGAGAGGCACCGATACCTTCCGTCGTGGCTGATGCTGCAGTCCCCGTTCTTCCCATGACGACTCCACCTCCCGACCCAGACATCCCTGGAGAAATCTGTGGATTCACAGTAGTGCAGGTCAGGAAGTGTCGCCTGAGATCGATAAAACCTGATAGGAATGCCCCTTAGCTTTCGATCAATCACAAACCGAGGCGGGGAGGACTTCAGCCCCTCGAAGTGGCTGAAGAGCAGGATGATCGTGAGGTTGTAATCCCCCACAAAATCGGGATGGACTTGGAGGGAGATCGAGTATGTCCCATTGCCGAAGTCCTTAACAAGCGGCCTCGACTTCCAAGACTCTCCCGAGAGATCTGTTTCATAGTAGTCGCCCCCAAGGCAACGGGAGTTGCCGGAAGAGTCCAACGCCGAGAAATGGAACTCATGCACTTCCCCAGCCGACAACTCGATCAAATCCCGACCGTCGAGTACCGGAACTGTGATCTGCTCGGTCTTGGATTCCCGGCAGGGCTCGCCCCCAGGGGCCAGCCACCTAGCCAGGAGGTTGGAGGAGAAATTGGGCTCTAGTTGGGTCGAAACCCATGAAAACTCTGTGGTGCTCCAGTTTCGGGGGTAAAGAGAGCCCAGATTGGAGAAATCCTGCGTCAAGGTAGATGCAGAACTGGTCGAATTAACTGAAACAAGGGTTGCATTCGAGGGTAATCCAGGATGGACTAGGGTCCGATTCTGCTGGATGACGACCAAATCAGCCGGAGTGAGGACCTCTATAGGGACAAAATCCTGTTTGGGCCTCCATGCATCGATGAAACTTCTGACACTACTGCCGTCGTTGCTCCAAACCATAAACAAACCCAGGAAGAAAAATGTTATCAGGGCCCCCAACCGCCACTGCACCTGCTTATGGTGCGGCAGCAGCGAGATGGACTTCTTCTCCACCATTGGAATCAACGGCCGGAGCAGACCATGGAAGACCCTTGACGGTGACTGCTTCCTGTATTCCCTAGGGGAAAAATACATCACCATGAAAGCAATAGTCACTACCAAAGCCCACATGTTCATCGGCTTTACATAGACATTTTACAATAAAATATTCAAGAGGACTGGCAAGAAGCAGGCTCCTGAACATTTTTATATTCTGAAGCCCTCGGATTTCTGGTACAAGCTTGAATTTTCATGGCGAATTTCGAGGAGGAAATACAAAGAGAGAATTGGGTAATCTCCGCTTACTAGGCTGTGCAGAGTTGGACGCGATGCAGCAATTCCAAGCTTCAAGTTGGTCTTCACCTCTGCAAATAAAAATAAAAGAATAGTATTCCTGTATTAAATTATTATTTTTATATTAATGAGAGTTTTTACTTTATTTGGTAAAATAATCTAAAAAAGGAAAAAAAAGAACGGAAAGAACACAACCAAGATTTTGACGGAATCTGGAACCTCAGACACAGGCAACAAGGACAAAGGAACCGGGTAGTGGACAAAATATACAGAAAGACGGGACTACCCTTCGGCACATGGCGGTGGGCGCGTACGACCGTGTCGGGCGCGCCGATACCTGAACACCATTCAATGAAATCGCGGGACCGTGGGTGGGGGGTACTTAAGTCTTTTCGCTGGGATTACTGATATATATTTCTATTCTGCCGCGCCTCCTGCGGCGCTCGTGGATCGGCAAGGTGTTGCCACCTGACATAACATGGCCTGATGCCAACCGTAACATGGGATCGACGTGGTAAAAAAATTCCAGAAAAAAGATGAAGAAATATATTTTAAATAATTTGGTCTCTTTTCCAAAGTTGAGATCCAATTTTTTTTTTATCAATAAAAAGATATTGATGAAAATTTACTTCCTAACGATTCACGATGAACCTCATCGTGCTTCACCGTTAATGGTTGTGTCCGTCCAACTCATTGAATTTTATTGGACCAGGCTGGTCCCACCAAGTTGGAGTGGGCCGGCATAAACTATCACGAGCAATAAAAATCAAATTTCCATAATCCCTCCATGGATCAAACATTTTTTTTCAATCAAAATTTGAATGGTCACATTAATATGTAGAGTTTTTTTTTTATAATAATGTCCTTATTTATTTAAGCAATCTAGCCCCCCTTTTGTCTTTATAATCACCGTGTCGCACCCACATTTAATCACATGCATAACAAATCGTGATACTTAGTGTAGACCCAGTTACCAGGCTAAGGACCAATATCAGTATTGTTGACTTTTTTTTAATTATATTTGACACTCATAAACATACAAATATATATGAAAATAAATAAATAAATAAGTATAAATTTTTTTACTAAATAATTAAATATACAGTTATATCAAAATCACTCTTAATAATGATGGCTTTGATAACACTGAAAAACATGTGCATTGAATGATTGGAGGATTGATTAATCAAGGTGATCATGGGGTCAACGGATTCGATCAGTTGACTTTTTGCTTGAGATTTTCCCTTTTGCACACCCCCCTCCTCCCCCCCCGGCGACAATGTCAATCGTATTCCATATTTGCCCCTCTCGGCCTTTTCTATTTCCCTGCTTAATATGAATAATGCAAAAGGATACACAGCCTCTCCAGTGGTCTCCACCATTATGGCTGACGGAGTGGAAAGCAATACAGTTTCATCGAGGGTCCCAATGGAAGGTAGATGTGAGGGGTTAACTGCACCAGTAGTTTCGGTTTGGTACAAGACGAAATTTTTGCATCTCCCTAGTACAACATGTTTCAGACTCACATCATTAATCGATAATGACGTGCCATCCTATGTAGCAATTCTCCTATGTAACCACTAAACATTGCTAATGTAATTTAAAAGTCACACAAAATGTTACATGGCCAGAAACTTTCCGTTGGATGATGGCCAAATAAGGAACACTTTTTGAAAAATATTGTATTAATGAAGTACAAAAAAGTTTATTATCCTAAGTTGATGCCGGATTTTATCCGTGATGTATTAGCAGAATCAAAGGAATGCATCCCACGCTGCTCCAATGGCGAGAAGTAAAACGGCTGAGATGACGATCCTTGCATGGTCAGTTTGCGAGGACCCGCTTTTCACAGGAGAGGTGAAGTCAGAAGGAGGCGGGCTCTCCACCTTGGCCGGTGCAGGGGAGGGGGACTCGCTCTTCACCAGAGAGGCGGGATCTCCACCTCAGTGGCTGGTGCGGGGGAGGGAGACCCACTTCTCAATGGGGGAGGCGGAGGGAGGAGGAGGCGGGGTTCTCCACATTAATGGCCAGTTTCATGCCTCTGTTGCAGAAACCCTTGCCGCCGATGAAGTAGTACTTGCGGGTCACGTTCAATGGGACAACATCTCTGCCGGCGCCTGTGGTCCAGTTGTGGAGCGGGTGCTCCGAGTTACACAACTCGTAGTCGGTCAAGTTCACCTCGAGCACACTCATCTGGTTCCTATCGTACACGAAAGCTGTTGGGAAACAAGAAGCCAAGAGCGATCTGTCAGCGTTAACCGAATAAAGTCATTTCGCTGGAAAAAATAAGTCACCACTACATCTATTCAGCTTAATATTGCACTCGCTTCTGCTCCATATCATAATTTACCAATTTCACACGTGTAGATCCCGCAGCAAGTCTCAGCAGGAACTGCAGTGCAGAAGGAACTTGCAGAAAGGGATGAGCTGCGAAAAGTTTCGGCTTCTTTAGCGCACAAACATCAATGGGTCTAACAAGGCATCACCGAGGGCAAATAGTAGATCTGAATAAGAGAGAGAGAGAGAGTTTACAAAGCCAGTCGCCATTACGGAAGTGCTGGTCCTGAGCTCAGAGGATGTAGTTAACGTTGGGGGTCCAGCCCATGTTTGACCCGACGGTCCACCGCGTCGCTCCAACATCTGGAAACATCACCGCCATCGCTATCCCCAGCACCACCACCATCCCCGTTACTGTCCTCTCTCGCGGGAGCAAGCTCTGTCTGGCCTTTTGGTCTTGGCCCTTCTGAGGATCCGTCTGTATCGTGTCCCCCCGCGAGCGTCTCTTACAACTAGACATGCTCTCAAGAAAATGATATAACCGGTCACTGTCTACATCTTCGACTCCTGCAAATCATCTCATAACATAATACTAGCATGCCTTTGGTTCTGCGCATATATACACACTGATATCTTCTCTGCAACGACTTAGAAAATGCCGCGATCTTATTTCATAGGCGGTCAGAGGAGCTGAAACTTGCTTAGCGGCACAATTCTGGTCGCGAGCTCAACAACACAGAGTAATGGGAAGTCCTGTTGAAGCCCCTCGTACTCCCATGAAGATCCACCGTAGACGCAAATCTTCTCATCTCTATTTTATTCCAGTTCCGAGCTTGTATCTCTGTGATCAAGAAAAATAACAGGCAGTCCAGCTGCAGTTGTTCTGATACTTGGAAAACAACAAGCGAACAATTTGGAAAATTTAACTGATTTTTCAAGAAATTTGGAATTCACCGGTTACCATCGCCCAATTTCACATTTGAAGGGAGTAAGAACCTTAAAGTATTAATAAGTCGTATTAATGATCAATATAATTTAATGAAAATATTTAATATTTTTCTTTTTAAGAAAAGTTTTACATCTATTTTTTTTAAAAGACAACAAGCATTGATGGACGCAAATAGTGTTGACCGAGACCCAAATCAAGTCAACGAAAAATTGAATATTTGCGTCTAAAAGAATCTCATGCTCGAGCCGCTTCCTGTAGTGGTCGCCGTAGCGTGTTAACAATATTTCTTATGTGTACGTCAGCCTTTTTGTCCTCGTGGGAATTAATCCGATCGCAGACCTTGCGATGGGCCCCACGAAGCGTTCGTACCACCACTAGGAAATTGCCACGTTTCAGGACCCCATCACTCAAAACAGAGCATTCGATTTGAAGTACAAAAGAATTTCTCTTTTTCTTCTTCTACTCGTCCTACGATGGCGATGACCACGATGATGGAAGAGGAGGCAAGCATAATAAGTTGAAGGAAATTCCTAAAGTGTTCTAATTTTAGAAGGCGGTTGGAGGAAGGGGATCCGTGCTTCAGGAGTAGAGATGCATCCGATCAATGCGCTAATGGCGTCTCGGATGGTGGGACGCGAGCTTGGGGCAGAGGGCGGCGGCTTCAGGCCGGAGTGGATACCGTTTGGGTCAGTAGAGTGGTTCGCGTACGCTGGGATTTCGTGCTTCCTCGTCCTGTTCGCCGGCATGATGTCGGGGCTGACGCTCGGCCTAATGTCCCTCGGCCTCGTCGATCTTGAAATCCTCCAGCGCAGCGGCACAGCTACCGAGAAGAAACAAGCCGGTAGCTACCTCCCTCCCTCCCTCGGATTAACTCGAGAATGACTTTCATGATCTTTCCCCAGAGCTCGTTTTGTTACTGTTCCTTCTTCTTCTTTTTTTTTTTTTTATAATGATTTCGGGCCTTAGTTGTCAAAACATAATTCTGCTGCTTAATCACAAAGTTTAATAGGTTGATTAACGAAACAGTTCAAGCTTATATAACAGTTTGAACTGTTAAGATGTTGAATCTTTTATTCCACATGTCAGAAACCAGACCGATGGGTTCGTATATTCATCGGAATTGTACGACTTACCAAACAAACTCGAATAGGTGGGTCTTGTCGGACTTTGCCAGTTTCAAATAGGAGAACTTGTTGAGTTTTGTTTGTGGAGGAGAAACAATGTGATCCTATTGATTTAGAGAGAATATGTTTACTATGCTCATTTGTGCTTCTTCTTCATAGCTGCAATTCTTCCAGTGGTGCAAAAGCAGCACCAACTTCTTGTCACGTTGCTTCTCTGCAATGCTGCTGCAATGGAGGTGATTCTTTTCTCCTTTGGATTAATTAGTCGGATTGAAGTTCTTATGCTCTAGTTCATCTTTGTCTTCCCCACCATACGTTGGATTCTTCTTATTCAACAAATGGGCATGTAAATCACATGATACAACTCACATGAAGTTGGGAAGTAATGGAAAGTGTCAGTTTGGGTTAAAATCTAAGATATTTGTGAATCAAATGCAAACCATTGTTTCTTTCCAAGTCCAGCCTGAGTTTTACCTCTTTGATGTTTTACTTAGCTACCTTTTCAAGTGAAAATGTCATTTAATTCGATTTGGAAGCTGATAGGCTGATAGTGCTGCCATCTTGTGTGTAACATGTTATTATTGTTTTGAGCTGATTATGGATATTTGAGTAGTAGTATCTGATTGTGTTCTTTGTGGCACTACCTTGTGGAGGAAAAACAAACTCTTGTTTATTGATAAGTATAAACATAGGATTGCTAACTCAAAGGTATATATAATTTTAGTATTTAAATCAGTCCATTTCATTATCTCATCATCCTACAATACTGAAGGGACCTCTATATGCTGAAGTTCACATGCTGAACCCGTCTAGAACATACTAGCTTTCAGTACAATTAGGAAACTATCACCACTGGAAGAATGAATCTGCTTATTTCATATGATGTAATGCATTAACAGGTTAACATGCTTTTCTTAAAGCTAATTTTGGAGGTTTGCTGCTGAGCTAGGCCAATGCCTCTAGAATATTTGTTCTTTTAATTTGTAAGAATTTTATTTATTACCAAAGCAGCGATACACAATGCAGTTCTCTAATAAGCACATATGCACCAATGGAAAAAGAAATATATAATAAATAAATAACGAATAAAAGATTGAAATAAAGGAGAGAATGGATTAATACTGAGGAAACAACCTGGAAAGTATTTAGTTGGTTCCTCTAATTAAGCTTCTTTTGATTCCTATACTCTTGCCTTTGAACTTATATGTCTTTGAATGTGCAATCTTCAGGCCCTTCCCATATATCTTGATAAGCTGTTCAATCAGTTCGTTGCTATTATTCTCTCGGTGACTTTTGTCTTAGCTTTTGGGGAGGTATTGCCTTACACAATCTTTGAACTCTCTCATCTTAACCTGACAAGATCTTGTATATTTAAATTGGAGCTGATCCCCTTCTTCTTCTTCTTCTTTTCTTAATTTTTTTTTAATCTCAAGGTTATTCCACAAGCAATTTGTAGCCGATACGGGCTTGCTGTAGGTGCCAACCTTGTGGGGCTTGTGAGAGTTCTAATGATTATTTGCTATCCAATTGCATACCCCATTGGGAAGGTAGGCACTTGCCAAATTACCTAGTGGCAATTTCATCTTCTTTAGTCCTTGTTATTTTGTTGGTGTTTTTCCAAATAAGAGAAATGTTAACTCTCTTTTCAGGTCCTGGATTTGGTTCTAGGTCACAATGAGGCATTATTTAGGCGTGCACAGCTGAAGGCTCTTGTTTCTATCCATAGCAAGGAGGTATATGAAAAATAATGCACATAAATTTATCTCGTAGTTATTAGAAGAACCTAAGTAGCCTATGACTTCCTATTTTTCTCCTGGTTCAATTTAAGTACCCTTTTCAAAAATATTACTGGACAAATTACATCTCTGTTAGGCTGGCAAGGGAGGCGAACTCACACATGATGAGACAACAATTATAAGTGGAGCACTTGATTTGACAGAGAAGGTATGTTTTTGAATCATTTATCTTCTCAGTCATTCTAGTAACAGTCAAAGGGCGTGCCTGATGTAAAGTTGTTTTACCAATTTTTTGTCCCTGCAAAGTTTCATATCTCATTCTCATATAGTTCAAGTATCCGTTGAACTTTACCATCAAGGTGCATAATAGGGAGTCTTCTTTGGCCATTGCTTTTTAGCTGATTTACAACAGTTGTGCTGTTTTTCCTGCAGACGCTATGTACATGTTTAATTTTTCTGCTGTCTTTCAATGTAATGTTTACTATCAGAAATGCTCTCAGGTGATTTGATTGAATACATCTCACTGTTTATGTTCTGTTATATGACAGACTGCTGAGGAGGCTATGACGCCAATCGAGTCAACATTCTCATTAGATGTAAATTCAAAATTGGATTGGTTAGTTAATGAGGTTTTCCATTGGTCCCCTTAATTTTATGAGTTCATGAAATCTTTCTGCAGTCATGCCATTCGATCTCCAAATACACTCAATCTGAAACTTCCTTACATGTTTCGTGTTCTTCCTCAGGGAAGCAATGGGGAAAATTCTTGCTCGAGGTCATAGTCGGCTACCAGTATATTCTGGGAATCCTAAGAATGTTATAGGGCTTCTACTCGTGAAAAGTCTTCTCACTGTTCGACCGGAAACAGAGACACCTGTTAGTGCAGTTTCAATCCGTAGAATTCCAAGGTTGTCCTATCTCCTAATATCTTCTCCCAAATTCTGTCTCCAGTTCATTCTATTTCAGTCGAATATTCATATTCATCTAAAGAGCTTCTTCTCAGGGTTCCAGCAGACATGCCTCTATATGATATTCTAAATGAGTTTCAAAAGGGCAGCAGCCATATGGCAGCAGTAGTTCGGGGAAAGCGAAAGATCAAAATGCCCCCATCATCCTTGGGGGAGAAATTAGTGCAAACTAAACCTGATGATGCAGATTCTCAGTTAGCCACTCCTTTACTCTCGAACCAAAATGAAAAGTCTGAATCTGTTGTTCTTGACATTGACAAGGGCTTGAAGCCTGCAACACTAAACGGAGCCCAAGTCAATGATTCAGTAAAAAATGGGTTCCAAACTTTATCAGAGGATATTGAAGATGGTGAGGTGATAGGAATCATAACACTTGAAGATGTGTTTGAGGAACTCCTGCAGGTATATTATTTAGTCATGACGCAGGTGTTCATTTCCTTGCATCTCTGGTAAATTATGTTATGATCGGTTTTTCATCGGTGCAGGAGGAAATTGTTGATGAAACAGACGAGTTTGTTGATGTGCACAAAAGGTACTAAGAATTATCTGTGCCAGAGGTTCTCTAGGTGTATTTTGCCTGACTGGAAGAAATTCAAAACTAATGCTGTTTCTGCTTTTCAGGATTCGGGTGGCTGCAGCAGCTGCTGCTTCATCAGTGGCAAGGGCTCCATCATCTCGGAGGCTAAATATGAATAAAGGAACTGTAAGTCTCTCAGCATTTTTGTTGTTCTTTCTTTTAGAACTTTTCCTGGAATTGCATTGAATCAGAATTGTTCACTTTGTTTTGTGTGCCTGTAAAAATGAGAAAAAGCTTTGCTTAGTGTATAAGTTGCCCCCACATTATAAAATTCAACAGTTATCTGCAAATTGGTTTGCTCAACAGCAGGTCTAGGAAAGGATAGATGGTCACTGTGAAATTGGTCGGCGATTAATGAAATTGACCAGAAAAAAACTTCTGCAGTAGATTCTTGTAAGATTAGTCGGTTCATACCTTTCATGTACTTCCTTCAAATTGTCCAGGGAGGCCAAATTAAGCAGGGAGCAACCCAGAGGAAAGCTACCGAGGAGGGTCTGAACTCAGCAAAAGCTCGAGGGAGTCCTGTCTAGTCTCTGCCTACAAACAGGTCATGAGAGGAATCAGCTTATTCTGTCGAATCTGCTCACTGTAAGACTATGGGGAAGAGCTTTTGGACCCTTGTAGAGAAGGTGAGTAGGGCAACTGAGGCGCTCCGGTGTGAGAAGCAACTATGTGAACTTTCGAGAGAGATGTGGATGGAAGAGTTCTACTGGTACTAATTTCTGCGTTAACCTGTAGAGCACTCCATATATCATGAGGCTGTTAGATAAGCCAACGCAAGGAATATCATGGAGAAATTTTTACTTAGCTTTTTCTAGCATCAGTTGCTCTTTTGATCAGTATGCACACTGTTGAGTTAATGTTCAGTTCTCTATTGTTCTGGAGAAGTGAAAAGATGATGGCGGCGTAAAAGAGAGACCGAGAGAGACCTTGCAGATTCCAAGTTTTACCCCAAAAAAAACAAAAAAAAAATCCCAGAAATAACTGAGATACCGATGCCTTTTAACGAGCCCAGTTGGCCCAATGGGCTTAGAAATTGGGCCAGAAATTGACCATTCAGATAATTTCTTATTATTTTATAATTAAAAATTATTTCCCCGGAAATTGTCATCGTCAGTTTCTTACTCCTCAACCGCCAGTCAGCTGTCAAATTTTCTCTGCAAAGTCCATCGGCATAGAGGGAAGTTCATCTTGCAGAAATTCAAGACGGCCACTTCGGTTTCCACTTCCTCCAGCCTACCAGAACCTTCCCAGCTCGAACTCACCTGCGATCTCTCTAGACAGCGGACGGGAGGGCGATGTCGTGCTTGGCTTCTTGCCTTTTCGCCGCTACGTGCGGGCTATGCTCGTCGGTGGCATCGGGGATCTCGAAGCGGTCGGCGAGGCTCGCCTACTGCGGCCTCTTTGGTCTCTCTCTCATCGTTTCGTGGGTCCTCAGAGAAGTCGCCGCTCCTCTCCTCAAGCATCTGTCATGTCAGTCCCCTGATTCAATTTCCCCCTACTTCTCCACCTCCTTGTCTGAAGTCGATTAGCTCGTACAGCTCTGTCGCTTTATTCCTGTGCTTCTGTTCGCTCAAATTGAAGACCATGGATGGTTTTGGTACAGTAGTTGAAGTAATTGTGCTGTGGTTGTGCTAAGTTGGCTGTCTGCTTGTTCTGGGTGATGCCTATTTTAGATTAAGGTTTAAATGGAAGAAGATGTTAGACTATGTGATAGCATTCTACCTTGTTATCAGGGTATGCTATGATGGGAAAATCAAAGGGTAGAAGAGAGGGCACGGAAGAGTTTCTAGTTTATTTTCAGCTTCTTTATGGATCCGCCCTCATATATATATATATATATTATATACTATATAGAGTCTAAAGTTTGTTTCTCTGGAATCGGATTTGAGGTTGCGTGATTGGATCCTCTCATTTCCAGGGATAAATACTTCTTCACACACGAAAGCATGGTTCCAGATGCAAGCTGTTCTTCGGGTGAGCATGGGAAATTTCCTGTTTTTTGGGATACTTGCTCTCATAATGATTGGGGTCAAGGACCAGAATGATAGACGCGATTCATGGCAACATGGTGGGTGGATTGCGAAGATGGTGATTTGGCTCTTGCTCGTTGTCCTCATGTTCTTCATTCCAAATGTGGGCATCTCAATCTATGGTCCGTTCTTTCAAATCTCTCATTTTAGTTTTTTTTTTTTTTTTGCTGTGGTTTCCCTAGAGAAGAAGTATGTGCTGAAACTAGTAATCTTGGGTATTCATGGACTATGGACCATTCATTTTGAATAACACCAACTAAATTCAATCTTCATTATCCTTAGTCATCTTTCCTTAAATTCATGGAATGTAAAGAAGCTCCTGAAGCCGCCCATACTAATCTAGGTACAAATAACCTATAATAAGTTGGAATTGAATGCAATGGGATTAGGGAAAGATGTCCTGATTGATAATCTGACGAATAATCTTTCTTGTTATGGCTATCTAATGAATGACCTGAAGATATTTGATGGACCCTGCAGCAACCATATCAAAATTCGGTGCGGGCTTGTTTCTGCTGGTTCAAGTGATTATGCTACTGGACTTCACCCACTCATGGAATGACGCATGGGTTGAAAAAGATGAACAGAAATGGTGAGCTTTTTGTTGCTTGATGGTTAGGTTTTGCTATTCATCTCTGCTTCACTTCTGACAGTCTACATGAATCTCGTTAGGTATGTAGCTTTGCTGGCAGTATCAATTGCGTGCTACATTGTAGCATTTACATTTGGTGGAGTTCTGTTCATCTGGTTCAATCCCTCGGGGCATGATTGTGGCCTTAATGTTTTCTTCATGGTTATGTCATTGATTCTACCCGTTGTATTTACTGTCACCGCATTACATCCTACGGTGAGAATCACATCCTTGAGCTATGAAGTTTTGCCGTCTGCTTATATCTTCAGTTCCAAGATGATGTATTGCAAAATTATATTATTTTATCTTTTAGTTTTAGAAACCAGACTAGATCATCCAGTCAGAGTACCAGAATTAGATCCCCAGGCAATTCTTCTCTTGATCTGCAATTGGACCCCTTTCATTTTTAGACTAGATGAACCTATTAAATTGGTTCCTTCTAGCCAGTAAACCATAGCTTTGCTAATTAATGTTCGGAGGATTTCAAAAAATCAAACTTTTATTGATGTTTTCCTCTGGGAAACTGAACAGGTGAATGGAAGCCTTTTACCTGCTTCAGTAGTATCAGTCTACTGTGCTTACGTGTGCTTTACTGCTCTCTCGTGTGAGCCTCGAGATTATGCATGCAATGGTCTGCACAACAAGTCAAAAGCAGTCTCCACTGGGACTCTCATTCTTGGAATGCTAACGACAGTGCTTTCTGTCTTGTACTCTGCACTTCGTGCTGGATCCTCAACAATATTCTTAAGCCCACCAGCTTCACCAAGATCAGGTAATCCAACTACATGAATTCATTTACTTCTTCCTAGATTTTGATAGGTGCTATGGTAATCTGACTTGATATTCATGCGTGGTGGTAGAGTTACAGTGGCCTAATCAACCCAAAAGTGCCTCCAGTTTGTACTTTTGGATGTTGGGCTTCTTGTGTTAGTGTTATCAAAACTGACTGTAGCCCACTATCATAAAGTGATTGCTGGTGTAACGTTTGAAGGTTGACCATGAGCCATTGCTGTCAGATGATTTTTGGACCCCCTGACCCATCAGTCTGGTGAAATTGCCAGGAGTTAAAGAATGGTATATTCTGATAAAAGTCCAAAATGATTATGAGGCTCAACGAACCCAGAAAAGCATCTACTCAGTAATTTTTGGTGATTGAGAGGTTACACTGCTCTTGCTGAAATGGAAGCGCTTTGCTATGAACCTGTCACCAATGCTTCCTATTACATTGTTAAGAACTGCGGGCTTGAGGCAACTCTTGCTAAACTCTGTTGTATTCTTACTTTATCTTATATATGTAAAATCCCATGTCTCAGGCGCCAAGGAGCCTCTTCTCAAGGCGGAAGATGTAGAGGAAGGGAAGAATAAGGAGGACAAGAAGGAAGCCGAGGCGAGACCTGTCACTTATTCTTACTGTTTCTTCCACCTAATATTTGCCTTTGCTAGCATGTACTCGGGTATGCTTCTCTCGGACTGGACAAGCTCCTCTGACAGCTCTGACCTTGTAGATGTGGGCTGGACTTCCGTCTGGGTCCGTATCTGCACGGAGTGGGTCACTGCCGGACTTTTTATGTGGACCCTGGTGGCCCCACTCATTTTCCCCGACCGTCAGTTCTTCTAGATTCTGCCTAGATTGCAAATAAGGGAGGAAACAGGCACTTGAAGCCCTTAAGCACTGTATTTTCTTCTCTTTTACGGATCCTTTTTTCGGCTAGTTGATGTTGTGTTGAGCCAGTGAGAATAAGGGGGAGATCTGAGAGTCTTGGGATGATAGTCGCCTTCGGTAATATTTGAGACAGTTTCCCTGTAAATATTATAAATCTTGAAATTGTGTCTTTTGCCCAAGTCTGGCTCCAGACTGAGACCACAATATCCGTACTTCATCCAGGAGAAGAAATACTGAGAAAGGCGAAGTTTTCAATTTACCTATATTAGGTTCCCAGATACTACACCTAAAAACCATGAGACATGCGATAGCTGAAGAGGCAGGCAGGCAGTAACCAAGGCGAAATTTGGAAAACCCATCACATCTTCTTCATGGCGTACCCTTTTACGTAACATAACACAGCGACAAGCACAGTACTCACCACGATTGAAGAGAAACAACAAATTTTAAATCTCAAAATCTTTCAGCACTTCCTCCAATAGGGACAGATGCGGCAGTCTGAGAGCTCCGATTGATTACAGGTGTTCCTCTCCTTCTGAGACAGACGGAACTTAAATCAGCTGGATGTTTCCAACAAACATTTCTCCTCCTTCGTAGGCCCACTTGGCAACCCATAAAGAAATGAAAACGCGAATGGGGAAGGGAAGGAAGTAGATACAGCAGCAGAGAACAAAACCATGGATATGGATCGGCCTTTGTCAGTGCATCAAGAGATGAAGCTCTCTCCCAGCATTAGTTTGTTCAATCAAAAACTCAAACCCTAGAAAGGGATTGGTACCCGAGATTGAAGCTTTTGGAAACACTTCCAAACTCCTTGTAATGGGAAAAAAAAAGGTGCAAAGGAGGGACAGGCTCAGATTTCTCAGGCAAAATATGGGAAAGAGGAACCGCCCCATCCCATGGCTGTGGCTTGACCGTAAGCCGCCATTCCAAGAAAGGACAGCTCTCACTAAATTGGCTTGATGTGTTCACCATTTCTCTTTCTTCACAGCCCCCATTAGCTCACCTCACGCGCTTCAGATCTTCGAGCTAGGGGAGCTCCGACATCTCATCAGCTTAGACGTATATATAGACATGCATGGATGTCTAGTTCTCTGCAAAACTTTCGGCTTCAGCATAAGTAAAGAATTACGTTAAAGAAAACAAATGTAATATGGTTCTGCATTATTTGAGGCTTTTCCTTTTTGACCCATTGGATACCGCCATGGCTGCAGCTCGCTCCTAGAGCCACAGCGCCATGGAAGTGGAAATGTTCCCAGTTCATAGTTGAGGGGCAGACTAGTGTTTATTCCTTTCTTTTGTCCGCCCACCAAATAAGAAGGCGAAGACCAGATCAGGCAGATCTCAATGTCTCCTATTTCAGTTTGCACCACTGAGCTTTCATGCTCACAAAGTATTAGATTTTCCAAATTCAAGTACTCAAACATGCCGATCGACCTCAATCAATAAACCTGAATCAACCAACCCATAGATGTAATCACAATGTCTATATAAACGTAAAGAAGAAGAATGAGGGGTTAAATGCAGCAACTTTAACCGGACCAAAAAAAAAACAAACAAACAAACAACAGAGTGCCAAAGATGTAAGGGCTCAGATCAGCGAAAGAACTTCTCAGGCAAAAATGGGATGGGACGGAGGAACCCCGCCATGGCTGCGGCTCGGCCCCCGTAGCCGCCATGCCAAGATACGGACAGTTCTCAGTAGATATGCCTGAAGCTTCAAAGATTTCTTTTTTCCTCACAGCCCCCTTAGCTTACCTCACGCGTCGTCGTCGATCTCCGAGCCGGGGGAGCTCCAACCGCAAATCAGCTTTCAATGTATATATCTATGGCAACATATGTTCTGTCTCTCTGTTTGTCTGTACGCGTTTTCAACGCGTGCTCGTGGTGAAGTAAAATCGAAGAAGGAAGGGAAAGGGAAGGAAGGGGATAGAGCAGCGGAGAACGAAGTCACAGGGCATCTTCGGAGACAGCAAGGGCGAGGCTAGCCCTCTCCCAGCTCAAATACTCCTTCGATCCTATACCAAGTCCACCCACCACCATAAACCTCCGCTCCTTATTGGGTCGGTTTAACCGTCGCACACAAGGCCTTCACCTCCTCTTAACCCTCCAAATCCTTCAATCCAACGTATCCCAAGAGTGGAAATCACAGACACTGAGATGACAAGCTCGGAGGGCAACATCCACCCTAGGCCGGAAGCTCTGCCGTCTCACCCAGCCCTAATAAAGAAAGGCCCTGTTAGTGTTTGTTCACGTATTTCCGAGTTTACCCTTTCATCCGTCTGTCATTGTCGAAGGGATTTTGCAATGTTGGAGGAGAAAATAGTAAAATACTCTCTGTGAGCTTTTTTTTTTAAGGATTTCTCTAAGTAATATAAATATGACGTTACGCTGCTGTTTTTATAATTTCTACAAGCGGAAAAAACCACAAAAATGTAACCTTTTCAACGAACCATATTTACTTAGCCAAAAAATAAAAAGCCATCTTCACACTCTGTAGAAAAAACATAAAGAGAAACGGAGCATTTTCACTTGTGAACAAATGGGCTCATTTGCCTTGGAGGGGGTGGATTTCAAGCTCTCAAGGTAGGTATTTATGAATTAATGACCTCATCCAGCTCAATAGACAATAAATATGGTCGCCAAAGGATGAACCGACTCAGGCTTATCTCGAACTCTCACCATTACTTAAACTCGAGCCTCCATTGATAATTGCACGTTGGAATACAATTAAGGAGGTGGATTTGTAAGAGGTAAGGGTCTAGAATAGAAAGCAATCACCTCATAAGCTACCAACCACATTGTCGGCAATCGTGTTATCTTGTTGGATTGTGCTGTCACCTTCAAGAAAACATTCAACTTATTATCGGGACATCCTAACATGGTACCGCAGACAAGAAGAACCAACTTCTTAGTTCCGACTTCATCCACCTGTGAAGCACTTAAGACCCCAGCGGGGCCAATCAAATCATCCAAAATCTGACTCTTGGGGTTATTTAAGGACTCTCGAGGTGGCTCTCGTTTTTTTGCCTGAGGAGTCTGCTTCTTTGTGGGACTGGATTGGTTGTCCTCCTCATAAGGTTCTGTCCAGGTAGACTATTCTTCTTTGTTTTCACTTGATGGAGCACATACTATCCATCTTATATTGAAACCGGGACATGAGCATCAGGGTGGCTGCCACACAGCTTGAACTTTATCATTTGGGAAGAGGAAGTACTATCGATAAGTCTTGCATCATTGTCCTGAATAATTGGCCCCAAAAAGAAAAATAAGTGTCCTGAATAAGTTTCAGGTGGTGCAAAGATAATAACAAAGATAAGGAATGGAAATCATGAGCCGACCTACCACGCAGCTGAAGGAGCCATCCCTTTTAACCACTTGCATTGCACAAGTTGAAATATTGCCCTTTATAATTTTCTTCTCCGTCTACCCTGTGTCTCAAATCCATACAACTCCATCGACTCCATAATTCATCACGTGCAACGGGACTGAATCATAGGACAAATCTTTTGGCCTTCTTAAATTAAAGAATAATTTTCATCCAACGACAACAACCATACTGAAATCGGGTATACTGTGCAATGACGTTTTAATTAAAGAATGCAATTATAAAACTTGCAGGTAAATGGAGATGCATAAAAATGCCCAGCCATATTTTAAGAACTACAGTACAGTCTAAAATTGTCTAAACAGCTTCCCGAGAAATGAACTGTCAAATTGATTACTCTGTCTATGGAACTGAGGCAACAAACCTATATAAGGAAGTAGCTTAGCTTAGTGCCATCACCTTACAATAGCAGATCAAAAGGTACACGAGCAGAGAGGAATAAGATAGAACAATCAGAAGGACCACTTGAAACACAATATAAACTTAACCTAACCACAAATCACTAACCTTTGCTGACTCTCTTCGGAGCACAGTTCTTCAATGGCTTCAGCTGTTTTGCTTGCATCCAGACCTATAACATATAAATGCATATCTAGGAATACCTTTTTTTGTTTTGTGAGTAATAACAGATTCTAGGAATATTTTCAGACTCATTTTGATGGGGAAAAAAATGCAGAGAAGGTAAGGGCTCAGATCAACTATAGGAATTCTCAGGCATAATGGGAAAGAGGAGCCCTGCCATGGTTGCAGCGTGACCCCCACACTGCCATGCCAAGATACAGACAGCTCTTAGTAAGTTGGCCTAATGTTTCCACCGTTTCTTTTTCTTCACAGCCCCATTAGCTTACCTCGTGCATCTCAGCTCTCCAAGCTGGGGGAGCTCCAATATATCATTGGCTTCAGTGTGTACATGAATGCATCTGTATATGTATGAATATCCAATTTTCTGCATAACTTTCAGCTTCAGAATAAACAAAGAACCATATTGGAGAAAACAAATGTGTTATGGTTCTTTATTATTTGATGTTTTCTTTCTTTCTTTCTTTTTTTTTGACTGAATGGGCATTGCAATGGCTGCAGCTCATTCGAATAGCTGCCACACCATAGCTAATAAGGGAAAATTTTAAAAGATCATAGTTGAGGAGCAGACTAGCATGTATTATTTTCTTCAACAGCCACCAAACAAGTAGGCAAAGAGAAGATCATGCAGATCTGTATGTCTTTCTTTATGGTATGCTCCAGCAAGCTTTTACGCTGTCAAAATCTTGGATTCTCTCCGTTCAAAATACTTGCACACGCCAAATTGACCTCAGATTTTCAGCCCATTACTAGTATTTACAATATCTATATAAATGCACAAAGGGCTCAGATTGGCAATATGAGTTCTCAGGCAAAGCTGGATGGAGGAGCCCTGTCATGGCTGCAGCTTGGTCCCCTTAGCCCCTGAGCCACCACGCCAAGATACAGACAGCTCCCGGTAACTCGGCAACATGTTTTTATCACTTCTTTTAATTCAAAGTCCCATCATTCACTTGCCTGACGCATTTACAATCTGAGCCAGGGGCGCTACAATGTTTCATCAACTTCAATGTATACCAACACATGTATATGTGCGCCAAGAAAGAACTTAACAATGGAGCCCTGCCATAGTTGTGAGTTACACAAGATTAGCCAAGATAAGATACAGTTGGCACTGAAAATTTTTCTTGAAATTCACTATATTTTTTTGCAACCAGGCAATCACTGGGGAATCACCATTGCCATATTACTGGCATATCAGCACCTTTTTTATAAAGAGTGCTGATAGGGGTAAGAGGCCCTAAGAGTCTCCATAACCACACAATGAATATCATAGACTCAGTGCCGTATCTTTAGGTTTTTCCTCTTTGGTATCTGGAACCCACTGGGCTTGAACTGGACTGAGCGGCATTGATTATTTGGATCAAATTGGTGGCATCAAAACACTACGGATAAAAAAAATGGCTTGCTGAAACATTAGGGACAAAGTGGCTATTAAATTGAAAAAGGTGGGAGCATAAGAAAGTCCATAACCACAAGATCACTGGCCACAATATGGTAATGCAACAAAGCAAACTGAAACATATGTAATCAACTTTCCATATATTCACACTAAAACTTTAGTACCAATTAGGCAAAAACAAAAATTTAAGCTTTTGTACCATAATGAAACATTGGAGAAACATTTTGTACCATTCGTGCAATTACAACGGAGCAATCAATTAAAGATGCTCGCGTAACTTTAAGTTTTAACGTTTTCACCGATCAATCAGTGCCATGGCTGCAGCTCACTACAGGAGCCGCCATGCCATGGCTAATTTAGAGAGGAAAGTTCCTAAGTTCATGGTTGAGGGGCAGCAGTGTATTCACTCTTTTCTTTTCCTTGGCCATCAAGTATTCCATGTAATCACTAGATCAAGCATATCTCAGTGCCATCTATCTTTTTTTTTCCCCCGTCTGGTTTCTGGAGCCCATTGGGATAACAGAATAACCAAGCAGAAAATTTCTCAAAACAATTTTTCTCAGTCCACAGGCTCTACAGGAGGCCTTAGCATACCACCTCATCCATCCAACTCATTTTGATAATCTCAATGCCATAACTACGTGCACAAGTGGTTTGAAGAAGCCAGAGATAAAGTGAACACTTTCAACGTCCTTGTAGAGCAAGCGAGCGAGCGAGCGAGCAGGGGAGGGAGGGAGGGAGAGGGAGAGGGAGAGGGAGAGAGGGTAAGGGCTCAGATCGACAAAAGGAATCTCAGGCAAAACGGGACGGAGGAACCCCGCCATGGCTGCGGCTCGCCCCGGAAGCCAGCCACACCAAGATACGGACAGTTCTCAGAAAATGGGCGCCTGGTGTATCCAATATTTCGTTTTTCTTCACAGCCCCATTCACTTACCTCGCGCGTTTCCGATCTCCGAGCAGGGGGAGCTCGACGTTTCATCAGCTTTAATCTCTATGTGTGTGACTATGTGTGTCTACATATTTATTTATGTCTGCATGTCTCTACGACCAATCGATCGAGAGGTAAAATCGAAGAGCAGGGGAAAAGAAGGAAAGGGAGACAACAGGGGATAATGAAACCGCGGGGCGTCATCGGAGAGGGATGGGCAACCGCAAGAGAGGAAGCCGGCAAGCCCTCGCCGACGGCAAACCGTCCTGCAACTCGGCTAAGACTAAATATTCACTGCGTATTTAACACAAGTGAGATTCAGTCCGAGGGAGGCATCACGAGAGCGGCAACCACAGAGACTGAGAAGAGACTCAGACAAGCAGACGCCGCCCCCCGCCTCCCTAGCAGGCCTCCGACATCTTCTCACGTTTGCCCTAGCTTTATTTGGCCCTGTCATTTCTGTGTTTCCAATTTTACCCTTCCACTCCTCGACATTGCGAAGGAATTTCTGATTTCTCTACTCAGGAAAATACCTTTGGTAAGTTAAAAAAATTGAATTTTTTTCCTTTTTAAATTCCTCAAACTTGGCTTCTTATTTTAATTAGATTATTATCATCTCCTTAAATATTTTATAAGGTTGTTCTACATTACTTTTTACATAAATATGTACAATCTCATCATGCAAGTTGGGATATTGGGCATTCTATGACCACAACATTATGGTAATTAATAAATTCATCGAATTTATCAAGTTTTTATCAAGAAAAATAATATTGCCATCCCATGTCATCTCTTCTTTCCTGATCTTGTAAGTTGTTGGAGTTGATGGATGAATGCTCATTGATCATCACTTCAAAAGGCATTTTGAGTCTTATGAGTCATGTTTTGAAAGAACTATTTTATACCCTCATTGAAATCGCTAACTTAAATATAGATTAGTTCAAATTAAATTACCATAAGAAATAAAGCAAGCAATCACCCATTAGTTGAGTTTATCATTTAATGCATATAGATAGAGGGAAGGATGAAAAAAAAACTTGTCAAAAGTGAAATTTAATAAAAATAGAATAAAATAGTGAATTTAAAGAGATGAAATATGATAATTTTGACAAATAATAAATAAAATCAAACGAAATTTATAAATCCTTGTGCACATACGATGGACATTCCAAAATATGTGCTTAAAGATATTTTTTGAAAGTTGGTGGGCATAACTGCATAAAGTTATGAGTAAATGGACTGAAATCGAAGAACTACAGAATTCGAGGACCTTTACCGCGGCTTCTAATTATTTCATATCGAGCCTTTCAAGTGCAACGGCAGGCACGTTCTTCTCTCCTACGCTCTGTTCCTCCTTTCTTCAACGATTTTGGCAGATAGATCGCCTTACGCGCGAAGGAGATCTTCCGCCAGTCAGGTAAGCAAAGGGAGCAAAGCTTCACGCTCGAGCTCCATCTCGTCTCAGAACCAGTCGCCAAGTGCTCCCTCTCTATCTCTCTCCCAATCTCTTTGCGTGTCATTTCTTCTTCAGTGGCATGAGCGCTTCCTCTATTTTTCTCATCTTCCGAGGGAGATCTGGATCTGACAATGTGATCACAGATTGCTGCAGAAACTCGGGATCCAGATCTTTTGGGTCCTCTCATGATCTACTCAACTGAGTCTCGCTACTTTTGTTCCGGATTGGTTCTCTAATGCCGGCAAAATCTCTTCTCGCAGGCGGATTGGAATCTTAGCTCCGGTCCTGGTTTTTTTGCGGCCACTTTCTCTTAGCTAGTGAAGATGGTAAAGCTTCAGCTTTGACCTTGACATATTTCTCCGATTTACTGATTTTTCAGACTTTACATGCTCTGATTTGGGCGACTCTGTCAATGTCTGAAATCTGCGATCAGGAAATTTGGGTCAATATCGTTAATATGAAGAAGAAAACGCTTGTTTAAGGCTTTGGAATTTCTCTTAGATGCTTATGCTACTTTCGTAATGTAAGGATGTCTTTGGGATTGGATACCCATCGTGTCCTGGCCAACTTAACAACTGACCTATTAGAACATCCATATATCGTTATGGGCAACATGTTATCTGTAGTTTTTCCCTTTTTTCAATTAATTTTTTTTCAAAGATTCCTCTTTTCCGGTTCACATGGCATTTCTGCCTGATTATTGTCACGATTCTTGATTCCTGATTCCATGATGCATTGTACTATTTCATTGACGTAAGTGTTTTCCCCTCTGTGGAGGCTACTCATATACCAAGATGTTCAATCATTGAGATGTCTAGAAAGTATATTGCTAGAATTAAAGGACTGTCCTGTAGGCATTTCTTATTAGAAAACCACAATCTTGAGTGGGTGAAATTTTGGGTTGAAGAGAACTTTGTGGTTATGTTTTCTCTTTTGTACTCATATTTAGCTGCGGTACTCATTCAACACCATTTGAATATTTTTCTTTTGGTTCTCTTTACTGATAAAAGAGTACCTGATTGATTTCCATATGCCAAGATAAATGCTTGATTGTATTCTATAGACCTATGAGATAATTGGATAAACTTCTACTGGGCCTTAGTGGAAGCTAGATTTAGAATAGCATGTGAAGGACGCTTATTGCCCCCCTTATATCATGAATTCCTGTTTCTGTAGTAATTTTGCATTGATTTCGTTCACTTGGTAGTGTGCTTAAAGAGTTGAAAGACATATTTTCTTTGTTTCTTCTCTGGTACTCATGGCTTGTTCTTGCATTGCTTTAGGTTGTTCTGGCAGCTTCAATTGTCTGCAAGTCTGGAAAAGGTGATCAATTTTATCAATACCACTGTGCCGGATTTTAAATGCGTCTACAATGTCCAACATGCTACCTTACTCCTCCTGTTGAAGTGCAAAATTGTAAATAAAGGAGATGAATATACCAGGATTATTGGAACTTTTCTTCCTTCACATCTTTACCGGTCATTTAAAAAAAAAAATTTAAGTATGCATCTCCTTAACTATGTTCTTGGTATTTCAAGGAAGTGCCAAGTTGAATGAGTGATTCTGCTCAGTGATCTCATTTTTAGTTCTTTTGCTGACCCTGACTGATGCTTTTTGGTTAATTATAATGAAAATGCTATTTTCAGTTCAAATGCTTCTCGTTGACTTGTAATTGTTGTCATCTTTGTGTCCTATTGGGGTTCTTCCTTAAATTTAAGCGAGCTGTTGTTTGCTTTTCCAGTTCTTCTTAGTAGGCAGTTTGTGGATATGTCTCGAATAAGAATTGAAGGTCTTCTTGCTGCCTTTCCAAAGTTGGTTGGGACTGGTCCGACTGGAAAACAACATACTTATGTCGAAACTGAGAATGTTCGCTATGTCTACCAACCAATAGAAGCTTTATACCTGCTACTTGTTACCAACAAACAAAGCAACATTCTTGAAGATCTGGACACCCTGAGGCTTCTTTCCAAGATTGTATCCTTCTTGAACAGTCTTGTTTATTTGTTATCATTGATGCATATTTTATCTCCTCTAATTTTCTCAATCTACTTGGCAGTCTGTATGCCTAGGCTCTCATGCCTTGTTATAATATGTAACATTATTAATAGACATGTAATTTCTTTGGAGATATCTAAAGCAGGATGCAATAAGAATTCTGTGCTGTTGACTCCTTAGCCGTCCTTAGGTACCTGAATATTCTTCTTCTCTAGATGAAGAGGACATTGGAAGAGCAGCTTTTGAATTGATTTTCGCTTTTGACGAAGTCATCTCCCTTGGGCACAAGGAAAATGTAACGGTAACTCAAGTTAAACAATACTGTGAAATGGAGAGCCAAGAAGAGAAGTTGCACAAGATGGTTATGCAAAGTAAGATCAATGAGACAAAGGATGTCATGAAACGCAAAGCAAGTGAAATTGACAAGAGCAAGGTATAAATGCATATTTTCTTAGAGGATTAAGTAGACTCCCCATTCTAATGTCATGTGTTTTTTGATCTAATAAGATAATTCACTATTTTGCAGATTGAGAAGTCCAGAGGTGACAGGAGTGGGTTTAGGGCTTTGCAATCAATGGGCTCTGGAAGACTGGAGAGTAGCTTCAACGACATGAGTATATCTAGCAATGGAAGTGGTTTTGGAAATAATTCTGGATTTGGATTGGGTATTAATACTGATTCGTTTTCCAGCAAGACTAAAGGTTCGTGTTACATCTTCGTTTTTGTATAAAACAGGTCGATCATATTCAGCAAGTGTTATCTTGTCAATGACGAAGTTGTCCCAATAGTAGTTTCTGATGTGAATATGGCATAATTAACCCCATGAGAGATATTACAACTTCATTTGCTTTAGCATGATTGGATTTGTTTGATTACCAATTTATTTTACTCAGATGAGTAACAAACGTTGTTGCTGAATTGAAAGATGTGGTGATACAATATTATAAGAGTATGAAGCACATGCTAAGTGAAGAAGGCACTGAGTTAAAGAGAGTAAAACTATTGTTGATACTTACATGTGGTGCTCAAGGACCAAAAAAAATGCTATATTATTCGAAAAATTATTCTGTTACCCAGCTCATCAACTTGATAGCAGCAGTATCATTGGAACTGTGTTTTTTTCTCCCCTGCATAATTGAAACTGTGGTTAAAGGCATGCAAAAAGTTTGACATGTGACATTGCATCCAAGACAAATATCAAGCTGTGATATGTTTCTTGTTTATGCTTTGAGTTTAGAAATAATGCACATATAATGTGGAATTTCTTTTATGCTTGAATTTGCTACGCAAATACCTGACAACTCATGCAGTTGATTGGGGAAGCTCTCTACTTCATGGGTTATACATCATTTGAAAATAATTTACAGGTCATACACCTTCATCTGCTGTTGCCCCTTCCAAAGGTCTTGGTATGCAGCTTGGTAAAACCCAAAGGACAAATCAGTTTTTGGAAAGCTTGAAAGCGGAAGGTGAAGTTATTCTTGAAGATGTGCAGCCTAAATTAGGGAACTCTAAATTGCCCACACCTCCGCCAACTGATCCCATCACTTTGACTGTTGAAGAGAAACTCAATGTGAAACTCAAAAGAGATGGTGGACTGAGCAATTTTGATGTTCAGGGTACCTTGTCACTTCAAATTCTTAACCAGGATGATGGGTTAATCCAAGTTCAGGTGGGCTTTATCTCTTACTTTCCTTTTCTGTATGATGATGGCACTTACAGTTAGAGATCTCGTATTGATTATAATTGGAGATAGACATTGTGCATTTCTGCACCTCATAATTCTTAAAACTTAGAATTATTGTGACAGTTTTCCCCATTTATGTCCATGCAAGAGATAAAATGAGTATTCTATACTTGGGCTACAGTTCAAGATGGGACTAAACACTTCTCAGAAGGTAAAAGGGAAAATCAATGTGGTGCATTTGGCTCAATAATTAAGCTCTTCATCAATTTGATGTTGGCAAAAGGCTCAATGGGTCTTGATAATACATGTGTTTTCCACAGCATTGAATCTCCACTCGTTACCTGTCACAGAAAGGATACTGAAAAAGGAATTTCCCTTTCGTTGGATGTTGTGCAAGTACAAATTTGTGATGTATATATTTTCTTGAACAGAATCTGTTATTTTCTCATGCTCTGGATATCAGCTTATTTACAATTTATTTTTACACCAACTGTCACTACTTTAGTTGAGACTCCAATGGCACTATCTGCTGCCCATAGTATATGATTATATGCTGCTATGTATGTGAATTTTTTAAATGGATGAGGAATCTTCTGACCATCTAACAGACATAAAAACCAGCATGAAAAATTCTCTCATATATAATTAACATGTTTTTTATTTACAGATTGAATCTGGGGGCAATCCAGGAATTCTATTCAAAACACACCCTAACGTCAACAAAGAGCTATTCTCGAATGAAAACATCCTAGGACTCAAAGATCCAAATAGACCTTTTCCAACTGGGCAAGCTGGTGATGCAGGTGTTGGTCTTTTAAAGTGGAGGATGCAGAGCGTTGATGAGTCAATGGTACCACTCACAAGTAGGTCAAAACTTTTTGCTGACTCAATGGGAATCTAATAGTTTGTATACTCATGGGATTAAGGAAAAGGCGTTCCTTTTTTTTTTTTTTAGTCAACTGCTGGCCATCAGTTTCGGGAAATGAAACCTACGTCAGCATTGAGTATGAAGCCTCACCGTCTTTTGACCTGAGAAATGTCGTGATATTGGTACCACTCCCACCTCTTCGAGAAGCACCTAATGTGAGACAGATTGATGGAGAATGGAGGTGAACTACTTCAGACATTTGTTGCTAGTTCATTTCATTCTTCTGATGTCAATATGATGTGGGGATTCTAATCATATTTCTTATCTGTTAGGCACATTTACATAAGACGTGATCATTTTAATGATTCTTGTTATCTGTTAGGCACTTTTAGATAAGAATCATCCCATCTAGAGAATAACACGATCCATATGTATTGTATACCATGAATGTCTTACTGGACCAAGTAAGAGTTATAAAGAAAAATATTGAAGGTCTTGAAGGCTTTTCCAATATAGAAGCTGCTAAAAATCTTGGCAATGAAGAATTCTAGCATCAAGCAGTTTTTCTTCCACTTTTTGGGTTTATAATTATATTACCTTGTGCAGATATGACTCTCGGAATTCAGTTTTGGAGTGGTCAATACTTCTCATTGACAATTCAAATCGCAGGTTTTTAACATGTCTTTCTCGTAATTCATCTGCGTCCATCCAATGAATACCAATCTGGTTGGATTAACTAACTGAGCTGCATTGCATGCAGTGGATCAATGGAGTTTGTTGTTCCTCCGGCAGATTCTTCTGCTTTTTTTCCCATATCAGTACAGTTTTCAGCTGCCAGCACGTTCAGTGATCTAAAGGTTTGTTCAACTCAAGCCTTTCATTGGTTGAGCTTTCCCCCAGCATCTCGTTCATTCTTTTCTATACTGCACTTTGTTACACTGACATCTCACGTTCTTTGTATCCTTTTCATAATATGAAAACTGCATTTTCTGATAACTATAGTATATATATGCTCTGCTGTTCTCCTTTCCTGCCATTGCAGAGCTTCTTCTTCACACAAACTGTGGTTCGCTGTTGTTTCCATTTTTCTGCCCTTAAATTTAGTAGATTGATGAAAATGGATCCTTATCTTTTCCTCGGTCTAATCAGATTGCTGTTTAGGTAAGAGTTGGACTTACAAGCACTCCTCTTTTCCTGCAGGTTGTGAACATTTTGCCGCTGGGGGGTGGATCGCCTCCCAAGTTCTCTCAGCGGACCCAGCTGATCACGGAGAGCTACCAAGTGGTTTGAATGTCCAAAACATTGCTGCTGAAATTCCGAGTTCTGCACTCAATAAATAGCATTTAGCTTTTACTGCCTGTCCGAATCCAAAATTGACTTTAGCAGTTTTCAGGCGACAAACTTGGACTGATATTGTTCTTTTGGAGTACCTCATTCTTTGCCCCCAGATTTTTCACGTGAATTGCATTTTTTTTCCCCAATTTTTTCAAGCATGTGTTGCTCAGAACTGAGTTCAGAGCAAGAAAGAATATCACGAATTTCATTCTTGTTTCTTGGGTTGTAACTTTTCCCAGTCACTCGTTTTGAGTCGAAAGCTGGCATTTTGATGGTCTCTAGCCATGGGTTCCGCGATCAGTGCACCCCAAGACTAAAAGATTTTATTCAGGCTCGTGGGTACATTCGATTCTTAGCTGTGATGATAGCCTCTGCTCTATAAAATATTGCTTCTTGAATGCTTCTAATTCATCCTTACAGCAGGAAGCACGTTTGAGAAAGTGAGATGCCAACATGTGAAGTTCCATGCCATGTACTCATTTAGTCACTTGACAATAGAAGGCATACGCGAAAGCACATGGCCCGGACTACTGCCAGAAACAGGCATAAGCTACGGTTATGGTCCGGTTCTTTTCCATTACATGATTTTACAACTCAGTGGGTCAATCTAGCTCTACTCTGTACTGTACTAGTACATTGAACTAGTTGATGGAGACAGTGGCGTCGCGGTTGCCATTGCCGGAGCTCTGTTCGTCCTAATCACCCGTTTACAGAGCTTGGAGCCCGAGCTGAGATGATAGGACTTGTTCGTAATTTGATTAAAGGAAAGGGGTTCTCCTGCAAATTTGACAATTTTCAGTAGTTGTGTGAAATTATCGCCGAGTTGCCGTTATTTTCTCGCCTAAACCTCCGGAAGGTCACTGGGGAATTTGCGGATACTCATCAATGTCCTGCGCCAATTGCACCTTCCAACGGATAGGCCTGCCTCAGCTCCCGCGAAGCCCTAGTAGAGGACCCTCAATTTCGTCCTACTCCGGGAGAAATCGGCGGAAGAATAGACTGCCCCTCTTGCAGACCAGAACCCTAAGGTTACTGGGGAAACCGAGCTTCAGAATCAGGTGTTCCGTCGGCAGCAATGATGGAATCAAGAACTTTGTTAACCGGCTGCCCAAGTTTTCTCTGGGAGCCGAAAAGGTTTTTCGGTTGATAGCCAACGCGACAGCCAGCCCCATTTGCCAGTTTGTGCCCTCGCCGACCACTTTCTTGCATTCGGTTGACCCGAGAATCAAATTGGTACCACTTTCTATTCCCACTTTTATAAGATAGCCAGTATATCAGAGGAAATATCGAATCTTGACCTGTTTATTAGCTCAGTTCGGGGCTAGTCGTTCAAGCTACTCCGTTTTTTCCGTTGGGTGAATTCCGCTTACTATCCAAAGGAGATATATATTTGTAGTAGATGAGATATAGATTGCAGCGTCCTGATTGAAAGAAAAAATTGGGTATTTGTGAGCCATAATCCGGTACTTTTCCTGTGTATTGAAACTTTTTTACTGTATGACTTTCTATTGTGGACAATTGCATTAAATATTGTGCTTTCATTACTTGATTTAGTGGAAAACTACTGTCTTGTTGGTTCATTTTATTTTTTGCTGGGGGTGTTGACCATCTGTCATAAGTTTTATTCTTTATGACCATAATAAAGCACAAACAACGTTCTAAATAGTGTATGTTGGTGGGCAATGCACGTGCTTAGTATTGAATCCATGGGCTTGTGAGGTAGTCATGACTTGGGGGTGGCTATAAAAAAAATAAAAACATGAAGATAAAAAGCATATGAGGGTTCCTCTTTTAGCTTGTCGCATCATCTTTCACTAATTTTTTATCTTGATTCCATTGAAAGATAGAGCAACAATGTCAGGTTGGAACGATGCATTTCTGAAGTTCTGCTCTTCTGATCTGTATTATTGCTCTGTGCAGGTATGGCTTGTGGCTCTTGTTGTTTTACCAGCTCGGTCGCACATAATGATGCGCTTTGGATTAGTCCTTTACTTAGCTTTCCTTTCAATATGGATCCTCCCAAGACATTTGTGGATGGTAAGTTACCTAGCATGTTAGGAGCCTTGATTAGTTTTTAGAATTTGTCTGATTTCCCTACTAGATCACAATGGTCAGTGATTTGAGGATGAACATCCGTTTCTGGTGATAGTTCCCTTGCTTTCAAGAAAGATGCCCTTATGGATTAAAATGTTTTTGTAGGATCAACTTGGGAGAGTTTCCCTGATCTCAGGTATTCTGTTTGTGATGCTGGGATTGGGAGCTGATGGTGCACCTGCTCTTGTCCAATCAAGAACACCACCAGCTGCCATGATGGGATTGCCTAGTTTTCCTTCATCTTTCCTGGGCTACTCTTACCTGATTATGAAACTTGGACCACTTCAGTTAACAAGGAAGGGCTTGTCAGTTGCTAGCACAGCAGCATGCTTAACTTTTATGGTGATTATCTCAGTTTCTCCTACCTTTAGTATTTTCTTTCCCGTTCCTCTTTTTTTCCTGATATTTTTTCTTTTTGAGATATGAAACCACACAAAATGTTTATATTTTACTGTATTTCTCTAAATCAGAAAGATCAAACTGTTCGGTTCTGCTTGAGTTGTACGCATTATTTGCTGGAGTTTCTTGCAAGGGAGATTCATTGCTATCGTGATAATTAACTTCCTGTCTTTTGTTTTCTTTTCCTCCTTGAAAGATCTTTCAAAGTGCAAGCCTTTGCCTAACAACCACACCACCAGAGCAACTAGCATTTGCTTTAAGGTGGTACTTGATCCCTCTGACATATGTTGGTGTGCCAGTGGATGAAATTATTCTGACCCTGTTACTCTCCTTGAGGTTCATCCATATAGTTTTTGATGAGGTAATGCTGCCACTTTGTCAAGGATCAAAATTTTACTTTGTAATCATGACTTTTGTTTTGGTTTTCTGCAGGTGAGGAATGTTGCACTTGGAATTGTCTCTCGTAGGATAAATTGGCTTCAATTGACTATGATGGAGACAATTGACAGTAAGGATGAAATTGCGAATTTATATGTGATCACATTAGTCATAGCCACTTGGGATTTACTCTTTTCTGCTTCTTGTTTATCGGCACCAATGGGCATTTCTTGTGCAGTTTTTGTCACATATGTCCAGAGAATCTTCAAAAATATATTTAGCCATGCGGAGCAGATCTCTCAGGTACTGTTTCTTTTTTCCCTCCTTCATTTTTTTGTTGGCATTACAGTTATTATTTTTATCTCCTTGATCTCCCATGCAAGTTTGCGTTCTGTCTGGCTGTTATACATGGATGTGATTGTATATTCATCTCAGATATTATTGGACATTTTAATTGCACCAATAGAATCACATGAATGAACTGTAATTTATTTTGACGAAGAATAAGGGAAAGATTTACAAGTGTTTCACTGCTGAATGGGTTTATCTGCTTCCAGATAGAGGTTTCCAGTGAATGCTCGACATTGTTTGGTTTCCAGAATGATATTTTCATTCTAAGTTGGTGCTTCTTGGTCTGGTTGCTGGTTTTGCCTTCTTGCAGGCAATGATCATCAGAGGTTTTAGAGGGGACAGCAGCGGCCATAGGATCTACTTCCTGTCAAGTTCATCGAGCACCATATCGAATGTTGCTTCCTTAGTGTGCCTGGTAGGCCTCATAGGTGCTTCAATCTTGTCAGAGTACGTCTTTGTTTGACAGTCAGTCTCTGCATTCTTTAGCCAGTCAGGATTATCAATGCGACTTGGTGGGAAATCCTTCTTCGAAAGGAAAAATAAAAAAAATAAAAAAGAAGAGGTGAGAGAGAGAAGCTCGGACCCTGATCCTATCAATAGCAACAGAAGAGAATGTACTAATCATGTTTACAGTGTTTCTTCTCGGACAAGATGAATAGATGCTACATTATTACATGATCATCATTGTATTATTGTATTGATACAGGGAGAAACTTCCAAAGACAACTTGTCATAAAATACAGGTATCAGATTAATGACATCTGGTCGACAACCTAATCAATCTTGTGGACCGTGGCTGCTTGGTTGAGGAAGTTGGATACCATTCTCTTTTTAAGTAGACAGTCCAGTAAGTTTTTGAGAGAGTTTTTCTCTATAAGCGATTGACTGATGTGACCATGATATAGTTAGTATATATATATCAAAAGAAAAAAGAACTAATCTTGTGACCCAGTTATATTGATTTGCGTTATAGAAAAGCTCGCCTGAGCCCTTGACAGGAGAAGAACCTCACCTTTGAGAGCTGCACTGGGGTGTCTGATCAGATTTATACTGGAGTGAAATTTGACTTCTTAAGGGAAAAATGGTGACTATATTGGATTTTCTCAATATAAAAATCACGAAAGAGATTTTTTTAAATAAAAAAATGCATCAAATTATTAACAAAAATATATACTTGATAGAATATTTATTTTTTGAATTTCAATTTTCTCACGGGCCAGCTTCAGTTGTTAAGCCCGTCTCTAGAGATTTTTATGGCCCATCCCATGGCTAACTCGCTCTTTTGCTCAGAGCCGCCCAAGGGCCACCGTCGCTCCTCTCTCGAGTCTCGACGGCTACTGATGACTATCGACTACTTCCGCCTCTCTCTCTCTCTTAGTGGTCTCTGATCTGCTGCTGCAAAAGCGAGCGCTTTGCAGCGGACGAGCGATCGAGACAGAATTTTATACAGGAGTTGATTCCTGGCGTAATCTATCATCTCAGGGATTTGTAGTTTGTCTGTTGATTCCCGGCGAATTGTATTTAGTCGTCGGGGGCAACTGAACTGCTTTGCCTCGGCTTTGTCACCTTCCCGGCCCATGCTAGTATTGACTTGAAGCTTCTGCTGCAGGGTGGTAGCGTTGATGATAGCGGTGGAGTTGAGATTTGATGCGTCCAATGTCCCGCGCTTATTCTTCCATATCAATACTCCTCCGTTATGGCCCCAGTGCGCAGGCTAGGCCTGCTGCCCCGGTCCGTTTCCTCAGCATCGAGCCTGGAGGTGATGGCGGGAAATTTGAATCCAAGCCCAACTGCGATAACTTTTCGGAGATTGCTAAAAGGGTTTGTCACATCACCAGGACTAGGGCTAGGTGGGAGCGGACCTTGGTTACTGATTTTCCTTCCTGTGATTTCTCCAGTCCGTTGTTCTTGCACGAGTTCTTCAAGCACCAGAGCAATCTGCTTATATCAATGAGATTCTTTTACTGGTCCCTCTCATATTATGGTGCTTCGCCACGCCCAGATTCCTGCAAGTTACTCTTTGATGCACTCGTGGAGGCGAAGGCATGTAATGTGGCAAAGTCCTTTGTAGCTCGGACGGGTTTCACCCCTGGAGCTGCCTCGCTTGAGCAGTACGTTGTATGTCTCTTTGAAGGAGGCTTTGTCAGGGATGCAATGGAAACATTCCGTCAGTTGAAAGAATCGGGAGTTGCCCTGAAGACCAAGACGTGGAACGTGGCATTGTCGGGATGTATCAGGGCGAGGAGGACTGACCTAGTCTTTGAATTGTATAGGGAGTTGGTGGCATCAGGTAGCTTAGCTGATATGGGAGAGGAAACCATTGCGCATCTCATTCGAGCTTTCTGCATCAACGGAAATGTCCCAAGGGGTTACAAGCTGCTCAGGCTGGTTTTGGAAGATGGGCTAGTCCCTCGAAAGGTGGCTTTTAACAAATTGATATCTACATATTGTGAAATGAGGAATTTCAATCGAGTGTCTGAACTCCTGCACATAATGATTGAGAAGAACTGTTCTCCGAGTATTTGCACGTATCATGCAATCATTAATGGGCTGCTCAAGAAAAGGGAGGGGGATGAGGCTCTTCGTGTTTTCAATGAATTAAAGGAAAGAGGCTATGCTCCAGACAGGATCATGTATGCAACTATGATAAACCGCCTCTGTGAGATAGGATGGGTTGGGGAAGCAAGGAAGTTGTGGTTTGAAATGATCAGCAAAGGTTTTCTTCCAGATGAGCACACCATCTGTACGGTGATCCGAGCCCTGTTCAAAATCAGGAGTGTCAAGGATGCGGGCAGGCTATTCAATGAGATGTCTGATAAGGGTCTTGGAGGTAGTACCATGATTTACAACACTATGATTTGTGGGTTAATTTTGAATAAAACGATAGATGAAGCATGGAAAATGTTTCAGGAAATGCCCCAGAAGGGTATTGCCCGTGACTTTATATCATATCGTGCACTGATTTGGCACTTTTGGACAAAGGGTAAGATAAGGAAGGGTAAAAATCTCTTGAGAGAAGCTATTGGGCAGGGACTTTTATCACCAGCTTCTGATTATGCTGCATTCATCAAAAAACTTCATGAAATGGGAGACAAGAAAGGAGCAAAGATACTTTTGAATTGTGTTGAAAATCAGGGCCTCAACCCATGGCCTCTGGATGAGCTCATTATTGAGGGATTATGCAAAAAAGGATTTGCTGCAGAAGCAAAAGATTGGCTCGTGAACATGCTGAAGAGTGGGCTTACGCCTCGAGATCGAACTTTCAGGACACTGCTTCAGTGTCTCACACAAGGGAATAGCATGAATAATTCATTTGTAGTCTTAGGCTTTTTGTTCAAGGCAGGTTGCCCTGATGGCATACGCAGTCATCTGATTACTAACTTCCATGAGGGAGAGTTGGGTCTTGTTGAAACATAAAGATTCAGCAGACCCTTTTCTTTAAGGTTGCTCTTATAACTTATTAATGTATCATTTTGCAAAATTTTTTCATGGCAGATCATCTGCAGTTGAGATTTCCTTCCTGTATTGATTGTCGATCAATCAAATAAAATTTCATCTACATGCAATCTTCACTTATATACTTGTAACTGTGTCTTTTCTGGTACGTGTCTGCTGATTTTAGCTTGATCAGAGCAGCTTTTAGTGATTTGTTGCTTAATTGGGGTTAATTTCATCTTCTTATGCTTTAAGTCATGCCTGTTTTGATTATCCAGAATTGTTCACTTGCTTACTGATCAATTTATTGAGTCACATTGTGTCAATTTGCATATTAACTCATCCCTGCAGTGCCTGTGCTTCCATCCAATAATTCCATGCTGTCATTTTTATATATATTATGGAATTGAATGATGATAGAATTCATTTTTGTGAATGATATTTTATCTTATCAATCATCAAATTCATCAATAATTCATGCATGTTTTTGTTGAGTGTCTTTCTGAGAATGGATTTAGCTTCTGGTGGATTCATCTCCATGCTAGTAAATCAAAGAAAAATAATTAAGCAGGTAAAAATTAATGAAGAAAATTTTTTTAAAAAAAAGAATTGGGATTGTATACCGTAATGAATTGGTTTTATTTGATGTAGCCTTTTTGGGGTGCACCCAGTGTGGCAATCCCCAATTTGATAGGTCCCAACTCAGAAGGTGGAGTAGGAAACTCTTGGTTTGACAATCTATGTGTCTAAGTTCTAATGTTCAGTCTGCTCAGAGTCAAATGGGCCAAAGAAGGGTCAGTGAGACCGTCACTTGAGAGTTACAGGCCAAGTTTTAGTGATTACACTCTTTTTCCAAGCTTGGATTGTAGTTTCTACTCAACTGATTTAGCTATAAACATTGATGATGTAATCTCAGAACCATCTAGAGGAGAATCAGCTGTATGAGCAGCAACTTAGGAAAGTTAGAATTCTTCTCTGGTCTTGCCTCAATTGCCTTCCTGTGAATCTGCTCTACAGGTTAGCTTTAGCACTTCAGAGGCAGTATGTTCTTTGAAAATTAGTCTGGTTGAGAAATTACAGTCTATGTGGAAAAAAAAAAAAAACTCAGGTGTGCTTATCATAAGATCGTCCTTATACAGTGAAATTGGGTGGCAAGCTTCTGATGCCATGACAGAACTTGCAGGCATATAGTGTTGTGGCCCCTCCACGGTTATCATCCGAAACACCTTTCGGATTTCACCTCCATGGGCCTCTTCACCCTGTGAACGAGCTTCACTGTAGGGGTGAGCTGTGGTAAGCTGATGATCTGCATCTGTTCCGCACTCGGATGTTCTTGGACTACCAGTGCAGCAGCCAAGATTATTTGTCGTCTTGTTATTGTCGTGACAGTTATCTCACTCATGCTAATGTGTTGCAGGAAGAATTGCGATTGGTGACTGCCCCAAGTGGGTGTGCGGGCTGGGCATCTAAGAAGGGCAGGGATTTCAGCTTCCTCAGTCCGATTCTGTTCACCAGCGCCATCGTCTTGGTCGTAATATTGATGTCACGACAGGGAGAATCAGTGCTCACATTAATGGCCTTGTGAAAAAAAGAATGCAGATGTCCCCACTGTGATCCATGTGCTAGCAGAAATGATTCCTCTCAGCATGATAGAATATTGATTTCACATCGTTGAATTCAAGTCGACAGCGGCTTCCTTCCGTACAATGGCGGAAATTCGACCATCAAAATAAATAATAATAATAATAATAATAGTAGTGCCCCAACTGATTCCGCCATCCCCTCCCACCTCACCATCACCCGTCCCCCACCCCCCCACCCCACGCAAACCAAAATCAACAAGAACATTCACTCCTCCCCATTCTACCAGAACCCTTCCGATGGATTTCTTCACGTCCGTCTTCTCCGACGATTCACCAACCTCTATCCCGGATTCCCCCAAATCGACGGCGTCACGGGATCCATCGGCGGACCCTCCCACACCTGATGCTAGCTCCACCGCCGGCGGCGGCTGGAGCTTAGGCGGCCTGATCAAAACCCTCGCCACCAAATCGGAGTCCGTGATACAGAACTACCGCCGCGACCTCGACGAGTTCGGGTCCGGTCTGAGGAAGGAGACCGGGGTGATCCGCGAGGCCGCCTCCCGCGCCGTTAAGCACCTGCCAGCGTCGCTCGAGGTCGGCGCTTCGGTCGCCCAGGAGTCCCTCGAGTCGGTAGGCCAGGCTATTGACGACATCGGCGCCACCGTCTGGAAGTCCACCGCCGAGATCATCTCTCACAGTAAGGAAGCCTTGATGGATCTAGATTCTGACTCCGCCGATTTTATGAACAGCGGGAACATTAACATTAGCGGCTCCCAGTTACATGGCTATAGCTACCAGGGCTTAGAAGCTAAGAAGTACAGCAGGTTCGATGCTCAGCTGCATGCTATCCAGGGTGATGTTGGTACATATTGTGATGAGCCGGAGGATAAGGTGGAATATGGGGAATGGGAGTCAGGGTTTGTATTGGCAGAGAAGAATGACGAGATTGAGAGCTTGGTTCAAGAGAATGGAGTTGTTGGGGTGATTTATGAGAAGGTTGTGCCCGGCACAGTTGATCGTGAGACTTTCTGGGGAAGATACTTCTACAGAGTGCACAAGCTCAAGCAGGCTGAAGATGCTCGGGCTAGGCTCGTGAAGCGTGCAATTTCTGGGGAAGAAGATGAGGAATTAAGGTGGGATTTTGATGACGATGAAGAAGAGGAAGGAGGAGGAGGAGAAGGGTCTGCATCAAACCCCAGCATTGGTAATCCAGAATCAGCAGTAGAGGGATCGAGTCAAATGGTGGGTGATGAGAAAGAACACAAGGAGAAAGTTCTTGAAGAATCCAACCGCAATAAGTCAGAAGGAAATATTGGAGAGAGAGAGAAGGCAGAGAGTGCTGAGTCATGTAAAGACAGCGATGTTTCCATTGTCTCAAGCCAACCCTCAATCCCTGAGGATGATCTTGGGTGGGATGAGATTGCAGACGTTGTGAGCAATGACGAGAGTAAAGGGGATGCTAACTCCAGCAGTGCAAGCAGAGTCGATCTAAGGAAGAGGCTTAGTTCTGCAGAGGAAGAGGAAAACTGGAGCTGGGATATTGAGGAAGGTGATGGATCTCCCGAAGCTTAATGAAGGGCTATTTCTTTCACTGTTGGTTGCTCAAACGTAAGATGCCTTATACTAATTTTCCCCTGCCGTAGTATATGATTCAATCGCTGCCCTTTTCTGTTGAAGTTACGGTACATGAATTCTTGGGTGCTTATGGCTTAAATGTGTAAATACGTATACATGTGTCTCTGTATTCTATCAATTGGAATTACTAACAATCATATGTATGGAAAGGCTGGATTCATTCTTTCATTGATAAAGTTAAAAGTTGTTTCTGTCCCTGGTTGCTGTTGAAGGAAAAGTTTCGAGCTGCATCTATGAGAAAGTATCCTATGATCATTTGAGGTCTGGCATATGGTTCGAAATTGTTGGATTACATTCATCTGTGTCCTCTTTTGTATTTAGTCATTTCTCAATCGGTTTTGCAACCTCGAATTCAAGTTGGATGCAAGCATAGGTAACGTTGAAGGTCCGTGAACGGGATGACTTCCAAATGTTGAGTTGAGGAGGATACAGTGGTGATGGTCAGATTTAGACTCCAGATTTATGCGTCAACGGAAGGTAACATCTCAAACTAGAGAAATCAATCGTCTGGTTTATCAGTGTAGAAATATTCTTGTTCAATTCCAACTCCTATGGGCTTTGTGTCAACTATTTGAATCCCCGAAGGCCTGCTTTGATGTAGGCTGGATATGCGGTGTTGCAGCTATTTGACCCACCCGAGGTCTTTTGCGAGCGCGATCTACTGTGGCTCGTTCTCTTCACTCTTCTTGTTGAGACTATATATCAGAAGGGGAAGCAGAAGGCTCCATTTGGCATTGAAATTAGTCTACTGGGTCTTCCACCGCGAGCTCCAACTCCCGATTTCGTATGCCCTAAAATGATTTTAACTTGTCTATATCATGCTACCGGATTTGTGTTCTTCCTGATCAGGGTGACGAAGTTTTCACCGCGAGACAAGTAACCGCTCGATGTGTCTTTTTTTTTTTTTACAACAAATATGGTTACAGACCAAGATCAACGTGTTCTCGGACAGCATATGTCTCTCTCATTCGGATGACACTGGTAAATTGTGCTCTCACTGATTAGCTGCTGATTCTCGAGAATAACAAATAGCTTATGCGCAGGTAAAGATGGGAGGAATAAGACTCGGGAACATTAGGAGGATCATTAATTGGATGTATCAAACTGTAACAACACGTGCTAATTAACCATAATGTGCAGCTCCAAATGGCATAGATTCAGCTATTTTTCTAGACTGAATAACGCGCAAATCGATCAGTTAGAAGGTTTTTCTTTTAATAGAGGGGCGGCCCAACGACCATACCTATTAGAGAAAAAGAAGAAGAAAATTCCAAATTCCATTCTTATATGTAATTATGTTCTTATTATTTCTATCTCTAGCTTACTCCAAAATTGTTCTTATAACCCAAAAAAAAAAAAGAAGAAAAAGGAAAGATAGATATGTTGATTTTATGGTGGTGGGTAAAATCCCAAGGTCTTTTGTTTTTGTCCACATTTTTCACTTGTAAGGTCGAAAGTGCACTCTCGAGAACTTGGGACTGTCTCTTGGGCAGACCAACTGACACGTGCAGCCCTCCTCACTTCTCGCAGCACATGATCTCCCAGTTCAGGGATTCTGCTCCCCCACCGTTGATTGGTCTGGAGCCCGGTCCTTATCGATTGGGGTGAACCGGCGACAGTTTCCTCGGTAAATCCCAAGGGCACGTTTTCTCAAATAAAGGGGGACGAAGAAAAAAATAACCCAGTCAGTCCTCATCCCGTCAATGTCTCGTCAAACCGAAACCAAAATCTTCCGCCTCTTTCCATTTTCCTCTCTAGGGTTCCGATCCTTCCCTCTTTGGAGGAGGTTCTTTTCCTTTTCAGGGGATTTCTTGCGTTCTCCTCCACCTCTCTATCCCTTTCCCTATGTTGGGGCCTCCGCATTGATTTATGGCCTTCTCCGTTTCGTCATTTCTACTCTGAGATTGCACCCCAAGGACGGCGATTAGCGAAAAACGCTTGCTTTGTATCTCACTTCAGAATAGCCGGAGTTTCTTTCGCATTCCCGGGCATGGGGTGCGTCCACAGCAAGTGCTGTGGCCGGTACCCAAAGTCTTCCAGTGAGGATTCCCGGGAACTCCGTGAGGTGGGGAAGCAGGTACTCGCGGAGAGATCGATCGAGTGCGTCCCCATTCCCTCCCACAAGTTTCGGTTGGAGTACTCTGTTCTAACTCAGCGGGGTTACTATCCCGACTCGCCCGATAAAGAAAACCAAGACAGCTTCTGCATCAAGACGCAGCTCCGAGGGAACGCGAACATCCATTTCTTCGGTGTATTTGATGGGCATGGCCAATTTGGGACGCAATGTTCAAACTTCGTCAGGGATAGGCTAGTTGAAGCCTTATTGGAGGAGCCCTCCCTGTTGGATGACCCCATTGAAGCGTACAACTCTGCCTTCCTTAGAACCAATCAGGAGCTTCATGAAAGCGGAGTAGACGACACGATGAGCGGGACCACTGCAATCACTGTCCTCGTAGTTGAGGATAAGATTTTTGTTGCCAACGTGGGCGATTCTCGCGCAGTTATTGCAGTTCAGGTTGGGGACAATGTCTTAGCAGAGGATCTCTCCTGCGACCAGACGCCCTTTAGGAGGGACGAGTGTGAAAGGGTGAAGGCTTGTGGAGCTAGAGTTCTGAGTATGGATCAGGTCGAGGGGCTCAGGGACCCTGATATTCAGTCATGGGGGGACGAGGAGAGTCAGGGCAACGATCCCCCAAGGCTGTGGGTCCAGAACGGTATGTATCCTGGGACTGCGTTCACGAGGAGTGTAGGGGATAGTGTAGCCGAGAAGATTGGTGTGGTTGCTGATCCTGAGGTGTCTGTAGTTCATTTTTCATCGGATCACTTGTTCTTTGTTGTTGCGAGTGATGGGGTCTTCGAGTTCCTCTCGAGCCAAGCTGCTGTCAACATGGTAATCTCTCTCTCTCTCTCTCTCACACACACACACACACACATTAAGAAATGATTTAGCTGCTGATTGCAAACTACGTCTTATGAAAGTCCGATATCACAATCAGCTCTTGTGCTACTAGATAGGTGCAAACCTTGGGTGTTCTAATGGCCATAGTTTGGCTGATATTTTATCACAAACTAGTAAGCTACGATAGGTATTGTGCTTAAGAGTATTTTCGATTCTGTGTTCCTGCATTTACTGTTATCTGCATGATCTCGTTTGTCCTTAGATAACATATGAATTATCTTTCATCCTGTAAGTTAATTATTATTAACTATTTGCGTTGTTTGGTGGAAAGTTCAAAGCAATTCATCATTCATGCAAGTGTCGTGCAACCTTCATTTGGTATTACTTCAGCTGCTTTCTTCAGGTTGCAAGCTATGTGGATCCTCGGGATGCATGTGCTGCCATTGCCGGAGAGTCATATAAGTTATGGTTGGAGAACGAGAATCGCACAGATGACATAACTATCATCGTTGCCCATATCAAGGACTTGTCTCATGTAATGGCAATTTGATTTTTGTATGCTTTTATATCTTCATTATCGCATGAAAATGATGGTTACTTTTTGCACCTATACACCATTCCATCTAAACTTTTCTGTGCCATTAATCTTAGGCAGGTGCTAATGATGGAATGAGCATGGTCGCTGTCAGGCCAACAATCCTGAAGGCAGCAAAGGGCAGCTTAGGTTCCTCAAATATGTCTAGATCTGAAATATTTAGATCCATTAGGAGCAGTGATGGATCAGATTTACATTCTTGTTAGTGCAGCATGTCCATAACCCGAAGCCCAGCAATTTTTGTCCCATCACGTACACAGCCAGAGCCTGCAGTTGGTAAGTAAAGGAGGTGCCTTTCGATAGTGCTCTCTTCTGAGTGCTGATTTTTTCCCTTAAACATGAATCAAGTTCTTGAAGAACAGATACATTTGTAAAAGCTTTTGTGGTTGTATTTTAAGACTCGAACTCATGGGAGCATATCTTTCTTATGTTGAATTTTTGGTTTGATAGGATGGAGGCTAAGAGCCGTGCCACTAAACTACTGGTGTGAGAGAATTCCAATCGGCTTCTTTCGGCAAGAGTGCTATTTCCTCCTCTGATGGCTACTTTCTTGCTAACGCCATAGTTAGGGCTGGCTGCTCATGTGGCATTGCAACTCTGTAAATCTAAAGAGAGTAGTGGATCAAGTTGGATGGGAATAGAATCCCCATTTGGTTGGTTCCAAGACAGTCAAAAGGAAGGGGCTCTCTGTGATATTGTCAGTCCCCCGACCATGCGTATTCATTCAATGATGAATTCCGGAGGTTGCTGCCTAGTCAACAGTGAGCATACTCGACATTGCAAAGCCCTTTTCTTCTCCTCTGTGTTTGAGATCTAAAACCCTACCGTAATCAATACCTTAGTTATTCTGGCTTTTTATTTCTGCTATACCGAAAGATAATTGCAACGTTGAGATCTTTCATAATGATGTCTCTCTGGGAGTTCTGTTTCTTTCTTGTTTGGTCGTGATCTGTTCTCCCTGAGATCTGTCCGATTCCCGTGGGTGAGGTGGACGACGCGGGCTAATGAAACGACAACGTTTCAAGTGACAATGTCTCACGTGGCCCAGAACTCTGGCCCAATTGCTCGATTCCAATCTCGGCCAGTCCATGGGCCGAAGTGCTGGCCCGAATGGAAATATTGGGCCTTTTGGCCTTCATATACTCATCTCTCTTCGTCCTCCAATCATGTTTTCTTTTTCTTCTTCTTCTTTTTTTTTTCTTCCATCTATTCAGTTAATAAGTGCACATCGTGCGTCGTTTGAATGATAAATGGAGATCATTTCAAAACTGTGTCTCACAACGAGCCACGTGGCGCAAACCCTTTGGTCTCGAAGTATATTCCCATTTGGTCGGGAATGATGCGGGGCCCCTGCTCTCTGACCCTGACCCTGCAAGAGGTCCCTTCCCTTGTTTATCGAATGCAAAAACGTCCACGAAAATCATGCTGGAAACAAAAATATTAATAATACAAACAAAATCTCTCTACCTACCAAAATAAATAAATAAACCTTAAAATCTTGCTAGAGCCACAAAATCTCATCTCATTACCATGCGCCATAGCATTTGCAGTAATTATATTGACTAAATTTTCATGTCTAGAATTAATACTTATTAAATTTTATAACTAATTAAATATAATAATATTTATCTCGTATTTCAAACTATACATACATCAGACGCTGGTTAAGCCTGAAGAGTGTTGTCCAGGGAGAGAGTATCGTGCCCCTCCTTCCAACTTGGCATTGAACTGTGTGCCACGAATGAATTTCTTTTATATATATATACAAAAAGATATTATCCACACAATTTTTATTTATTATAGTCAAATAATCATTTTTTCTTCATATAAATTAGAGGTATAATTATACATATCATTTAAAATCCATTTTAGTTATATAATGTCTCAAGTGAAATCTAGGGTCAGACTTTGCAACAGCTTGGGCGGGATAGGAAATTCACGTTATTCAACTGTTTTCACTCCGGAGGGAGACTGGATCCGACTGAAAGTCAGCAATCCTGTACCGGTCATGGATGTCAGTAAGGTAGGAGGTTATATGCGTAAATTCCCCATTGCTTTTAAAGCTGGAGAAGGAAATTATATTCAAATTTATACTTTTAAAATTAGACCAGACTGATCAGTCGTACTAGAATCAGACAATCGCCGATTCGATTTATTTAATTAATTCAAATGCACTCTAATTTCAGTGCGATTCATCTAAATCTACCATTTTCAGTTTAACTATTAAACTTAACTAACTAACCGTCAAATTAAATGAATTAAAAATATTTATAGAAGAAACAAATATCAACCCCACTATTTATTAAAAAAAGACAGTTGATATTATATTATATTTTTATTAATTTTAAATTTAAATTAATTAATATTTTAAAATTTTAAATTTTAAATTAATATTAAATATATAATTATTAATTACATATTATTAAAATTATTTATTAAATATGTAATTTCTTAACTTCACCTCATAAATTTATACTTTACCTGGTTGCGAGTTTCCGGTCCGATTCGACTTGATTAGAAGCAGCTTTCTGACTGTAGTTTCGTCCACTCGTCTCGCTCATCATCAACTACCTTCTTTCTGATTCACAAAAAAGAAAAAAAAAAGAAAAAGGAACCCAAAAAAGGCAACCGCCATTTGTGTTCCAAGGAGGCCTGAACTTGGAGACCCCCAGAAAAGAAAAGCTCACCCCCCCCACTCTCAGCACTTCCAACAAGTCAGGTACGGGAATAGTTTATGATATTCTTCCGGCACTGAGCCAACCATGCCAAGCACAACACATCTCAGCTCTGCAGTTTCTGATCGCACAGTGTTTCGAGTATCTGCTGGTGGTCATAACTGATGTCGATCGGAGACCCGTTTTGGTTCCGTTGATTTCGTGATCCTGCCTGTTTCGTGAAATTAGTTTTAGTTATCATGAATTGGTAAACTTGAAATTTCAAGGACCTGATGAGTATCTATGCTGCTCTGCTGTTGTCGGCTTCAATCCTACCGTGAGAGTAGTGCCTCTCAAACTGAGTCTGCTCGAGCTAAAAGCATGTAAATGAATAGCTCTTCAAGAAAGTGAAGAGAATTGGAAAGCTTTGGCAGGAAATTTTTTATGAATGCCGCACACCCATATTCTTCGTTGCACCGAATATCTATCTATATATTTATTGTACAGGAAGGATAATTGCATGACGAACGAGATCAAAATTGGTTTAACAGAGGAAGTAATGTAAATGGGAAAAAACAATGCTACAATTATTCATTTTTCCATTTAACCCTTTCCTTGAGTGTCCCGATTCATTTGATCTTCACTATTTCATGCTCTTGGTTTGATTTCTATTACCCGAACAAGAAGGTTCAATACTCCCCTTATGTGATGCTCGAGTAATTGAGATCATGTCATCCATTTTATGAAGTGCCCGAATCACAATGAGCCGATGACTTGGTTTTGTGTCCTGTTAGTTTATCATCAGTTTTTCTCCTCTTCCTCTTCTTTGCTTCCTTTTACTCGAGCAGGGAACTTCAACAACTAAACGCTTTTGGGGATGGAAGGAGTGCTAATGAGGACAGCTCCCGATATCCGGGCGTGCAGGCTGTTCAAGGGAAACAATTGGGAGCTGACAGACTGCATAAAAGAAAACCGCTCTTTCTTGAGGGTCCGAAGGCGCAGGGGAGTTGGAGCTATCCGCTGTCAAGATTCACATTCCAGAGGGTTTTTCGAGCTAAAACCAAAGAATTATGAGCAGCCATTTTCTAGGACCCAAGCTCTGCTGAGTCCGGTTTCTGACCCAGCTTCTGTTGCAAAGAAGGTACAGTGAACAGTTTCCTGGGCTTCTGATTCTGAAGGATGTTCAGTTAGCAGTAAAGTATGAATCAAACTTTGAGGAGATTGATTTCTTTGTTGCAGAGAGTGTTCACGTTCGGGAAAGGAAGGAGCGAGGGCCACAAGGGCATGAAGTCCTTAGTAAGCACCTTCCTCATCAAAATTTATTTGTCAAAGTTTCATGAGTTTTTAGTTACAGATATGCTCTGTTATGCAACGAGCTTATTTGAAGTTTTATCTGGATATTGTAGCTAGGAGGGAAAGGAGCGAACCTTGCTGAGATGGCAAGTATCGGGCTTTCCGTACCTCCAGGTCTCACAATATCCACAGAAGCTTGCCAAGAATATCAGCAGAACGGAATGAAATTGCCTGAAGGCTTATGGGAGGAGATACTGGAAGGCCTTGAGAGCATCGAGATGGACATGGGAGCTTCCCTCGGTGACCCCTCCAGGCCGCTGCTCCTCTCTGTCCGATCGGGTGCTGCCGTAGGAATTTCCTACCATTCTTAATCAATTTATTTTCAGTTCCTAAATATACCAGACAATTTTTATTCATATAAATATTGTAGATTTCTATGCCGGGAATGATGGACACGGTGCTTAACCTTGGACTCAATGATGAAGTCGTCGCGGGTTTGGCAGCTAAAAGTGGCGAGCGATTTGCCTATGACTCCTACAGGCGATTCCTGGACATGTTTGGTGGTGTTGTGAGTCATTTGTGTCCTTGTTACTTTCACCTAGTTAACTCAATCAAACACGGGACTAAGCAAAACAGGAATAGGAGGACAGTTTCCCTCAGCTGACTGCATAGACTGACAAATGTCTGATGACCCTTTCATGTGTGATTGAAGGTCATGGGAATCCCACACTCATCATTCGAGGAGAAGCTGGAGAAGTTAAAGAGCTCAAAAGGAGTTAAACTCGATACTGACCTAAAGGCTGATGATCTTAAAGAGCTCGTAGAACAGTACAAGAATGTCTATCTCGAAACCAAGGGTGAAAAATTCCCTTCAGGTGCTGAAACAAGAGCCAAAATCTGCCATTAACTAAATAGATTTAGACGTGTGTATATTTTTCTAATGAAGATTCTCTATTTTTGAACTGCACCGTCCTTCAGATCCAAGAAAGCAATTGGAGTTGGCTGTAAAAGCAGTTTTCAACTCATGGGACAGTCCAAGGGCCATTAAGTACCGAAGCATTAATCAAATAACAGGGTTGAAAGGAACAGCCGTGAACATTCAGTGCATGGTTTTTGGAAACATGGGAAACACTTCCGGCACTGGTGTTTTGTTCACTAGGAACCCGAGCACAGGGGAGAAGAAGCTCTATGGGGAGTTTCTTGTCAATGCACAGGTACTAATAATAACTTCAGTCACCCTTCTCTAAACTTCAGCCATTCTTGAAGTTAGCTAACATTATGATAGGGAGAGGACGTTGTGGCTGGAATAAGAACACCAGAAGACCTGGACACGATGAAAAGCTGCATGCCTGAAGCTTACAAGGAGCTCGTGGAGAACTGCGAGATTCTGGAGAAGCATTACAAGGACATGATGGTGAGAGTTCTGATTCAGTCAGCATGAAAGTATCGCTATAAATGGGACACGGAAAGTCAGTAAATGGACCATACTGGAGCTTTCCTTATCTGAATTATGATCAGCATGCGAAATTGAATGGATAAAATTTCCTGTTGTTCATAATCCTATTGGTTTTTTTTTTCAATTTGTTTTCTTGCCACTGTAGGATATTGAGTTTACTGTTCAAGAGAACAGGCTGTGGATGCTCCAATGCCGATCTGGGAAGCGAACAGGTAAAGGCGCAGTAAAGATTGCAGTGGACATGGTGAGAGAAGGGCTCATAGATATTCGTTCAGCAATAAAGATGGTGGAGCCTCAGCATCTCGATCAACTTCTTCATCCGCAGGTAGATTCTTCCAAGTTGATCTTCAAGTGTGGGTTTTCTTCCCAATATGAACAATCATCAGTTGCATATACCAGAAAAAGTTTACCCATTACAACACGTAGACGTCATCGAAGCTGTACTGAAATTGACGTATTTTTCTTTATCTGATTTAGTTTGAGGATCCGTCAGCCTACAAAGACGAAGTGGTTGCCACCGGATTGCCTGCGTCACCTGGAGCTGCCGTAGGACTGGTTGTGTTCAGTGCTGACGATGCTGAGGCATGGCATGCACAAGGGAAAAGTGTTATTCTGGTATGATCCTTCTCTCGATTTACCAGAAGAATACTATCAGCCCTTTTGTCATATGCTAGAATGAAGATGGAACAAATATTGACGAGATTACATTTTTCAAGTTTTCAATTTCCTATCCCTCTATCATTCCAGGGGACAAAATGGGCTCTAAGAGTTATTCTAGTATCATCATAGGTATTGACATGCAACTATTATTAGACTCCAGCTACTCTTGTCACAACTCGAATTCTAGTTTTAGTATATGACTGGACTTTGTGTTGGCTTCTAAAAATGATCTAACTCTCCTGCATATGTTCCACTAAAGGTAAGGACTGAGACGAGCCCTGAGGATGTCGGAGGCATGCACGCTGCTGCTGGGATACTAACAGCAAGAGGGGGCATGACTTCTCATGCAGCGGTTGTAGCTCGTGGTTGGGGAAAGTGCTGTGTCTCTGGTTGTGCTGATATTCAGGTTAATGATGCCGAGAAGGTACATCAATCGCTGTAGCAAGCTGGGTCTTTCTTGCGGCCAGCAGGAAGAGCATTGAAATGAGATCCAATAAGTTGTTTTCTGAAATAACAGGTGCTGGCAATCGGAGACTTGGTCATCAATGAAGGTGAATGGATCTCACTCAATGGATCAACTGGTGAAGTGATTCTGGGGAAGCAGCCACTCTCTCCACCGGCTTTGAGTGGTGACTTGGAGACATTCATGTCATGGGCGGATGAAGTGCGCACTATCAAGGTGCTGCATTTATCCTACAGCTTCTCAAAGTCTTATACTGCCTGGTATAATTGAGAGTAGATATATGAACGTCATTTATTCTCTTAGAATGTTTCTCTGGTTTGTTGAACTTTTATATATGATTGGTTTTTCAACAAATGTTAGAGAGGATATCTGTCAACTTTAGTTATAATCAAGGGAACATATATGCTCTGTTATGCCTTTATCAGGCTAGATTCAGCTTTAGGAACATTTGGCAGCAGTTATTGACCAGATGCATGAATTGGCCATGGTAGGTTATGGCAAATGCAGACACACCTGAAGATGCTCTTACAGCAAGAAATAACAGAGCTCAAGGGATCGGACTCTGCAGGACCGAGCATATGGTAGTTAGCTTCTTTTGATACCCTTATGCCAGCAAATCTGCTTGGGATCTGACAAATTTTTTCTTAACAATATTCAAGTGGCATGCATCTTTTGCAGTTAAATTAGTTGATTTTTTTCTTCTTCAGTTCTTCGCTTCAGATAAGAGAATAAAGGCCGTGAGAAAGATGATAATGGCGGTCACCCCCAAACAGAGACAGGCAGCGTTAGACCTGTTACTTCCTTACCAACGAACTGACTTCGAGGGAATATTCCGTGCCATGGACGGTAATTTTCTTACCTTTGGTTTAGTTAGACTAAAAGGCATTTATCCGTAGTAGTAAAAGTACTTTCCACTTTCCATCTTCTGGATGGTTACAAGAGAAGTGCTTGAGTTGAGTTTCAGGTCTACCAGTAACAATCCGACTGTTAGATCCTCCGCTGCATGAGTTTCTTCCAGAAGGTGACATCGATCAGATTGTTAGTGAACTGACTGAAGACACAGGGATGACCGAGGATGAAGTCTTCTCTAGAATCGAGAAATTGTCCGAAGTGAATCCCATGCTTGGTTTCCGAGGTTGCAGGTGCATATACCATCCCCCGCGTACCATTTCAAGACTATATCATCCGTGGAAATAATATCACTAATCACGAGATGAGTCCTGCAAGGTGCAACATGAAATGAACTTTTGGTTGCTATTTCTGGGCAGGTTGGGAATATCGTATCCAGAACTTACTGAAATGCAGGCACGCGCAATCTTTCAAGCGGCTGTCTCAATGAGCAACCAGGGCGTGACAGTCCTTCCAGAGATAATGGTTCCTCTTGTCGGAACACCCCAGGCAAGGCTTACAAATTCCTAACCGACTTCTAGCTACACTAGTATCCTCAATGCTGAATAAATCAGAAGAAAGTAAACTGATCTGAAAGATATAATGTAGAGCCGAGGAGACCAAACTTGATTGGACGTATATCCAACCAATTGTTCCTATAAAATCCTGTGCATTTGGCAAAATGATTCTTAATCATAAATGTATGAAATGATATCTCGACTGTTCTGATGGATAGGAGCTGGGACATCAAGTAGACTTAATACGAAGTGTTGCCAAGAAAGTGTTTGATGAGATGGGAACCTCACTGAGCTACAAGGTCGGGACCATGATCGAAATCCCGAGAGCTGCCCTTGTGGCAGATGAGGTACAAGATTGATTTACCATCCCTTCAAAGACTAGCAGAATTCCGCAATTTGCTAGTATCTTTTAACTTCTTCAACTGTCGGGTTGATTCATAGATTGCTAAGGAAGCGGAGTTCTTCTCCTTCGGGACAAATGATCTCACACAAATGACGTTTGGCTACAGCAGGGATGATGTGGGCAAGTTCCTGCCTTCCTACTTGTCGAAAGGCATTCTTCAGGCAGATCCTTTTGAGGCCAGTCTCTCTTGTTGACATTTCCATCAGAAGAAGGGCAAGACTTTTTAGTCAAAAGCGTGGCAAATAGTTTCACGAGTCTGATATATTGACTAGAACACACCGATCCTGTTGCTCGCAGGTACTCGATCAGAGGGGCGTGGGACAGCTCATCAAGATTGCTACTGAAAGGGGCCGCAAGGCTAGGCCTAACTTGAAGGTGAAGTCCAAAACAAGAATGCTGCGAACCGAGAGCACCTTATTAACTATTTGATTCGTGCTTCTGATCTCGACCTCTATCTAATTCACTTCCACCGTACTCTTTTTCTATCAAAATCAGGTGGGGATATGCGGAGAACATGGAGGGGAGCCATCTTCTGTTGCGTTCTTCGCTGAGGCAGGACTCGACTATGTTTCCTGCTCTCCTTTCAGGTGAGTTAGTTATGGCTTCTCTGATTATTCCGAGTCCACATCCCAGTCCTGTAGACAGTTCATTAGTTCATGGACCCTCTTACTCAGAATTCTCTTTCCCCTGAGGCTGGAATCATTTCTTGGCAGGGTTCCTATTGCAAGGCTAGCGGCAGCACAGGTTGCAGTCTGAGAGAGACATTCGACAGGAAAAACGTTGCCTCCTTCGCAGTTTCTATATACATATACATACATGTCGGGAATTTGTACATAACTGTTGCGTCATAAAGGAGGTCAATAAACAACCAACAAAAGTTGCTGATTGGCATTAGCCTTAACAAGCTTGAGGCTGTGATTTACGGACAAGCAACAGCTCCTTGTAATTGTTGTGCTGATGACAATAATTCTTGCCAGCAAACTAGGGTACTCTTGCCCATTGACACACAGACACAGTAATAATAGCCTCTGTACAGAGAAGGAACAGCCTTAGTACGATCGTATTGAATTATGCTTCAAACTAATAATCTCTAACTAATTAGTACATTTCGATTGATTTCTTGCCTGCATATAGTAGTTATTGAACATGTTGGACTTCGATTTCGACATCACCATCTGGATCAGAGACCTGGACCGCTTCATCACAAGAATGGCAGTCTCATCTGACAGGGGATGAGGGTCATCAGACCATTTCAAGTGATAAGTCAAAGAACGACTTTTCCCTTTTTTTTTTATTTCCTGAAATTATTAATGCCCCACTTGAGGAGGCTGTTCAACTTCCGCGCGACGTCGTATCCATAAATTGCAGAAGGCACGGAAGCTAAGAACCGCTTCCCCAGCTCCCCCGTCTCTCTCTCTCTCTCTCTCTCTCTCTGTATCTGGTGGCGGGAGTGAGATCGACGGACTTGACCAGGACGATGGTGGTGGAGAGCTACGTGGTGGTGCACAACATAGCGAAGCGCCATAACGTGGGTACCCTCGCCCGGAGCGCCACCGCTTTCGGCGTGTCGGAGCTGATACTCGTTGGCCGCCGCGACTTCAACGCCTTCGGGAGCCACGGCTCTACCTCCCACCTCCGCTTCCGGCACTTCCATTCCCTGCTCGAGGCCCGCTCTTTCCTCAAGGTCCCCCCACATTCATTTTTTTCACCCTGCCTGCTTCGGCAGTGTTCTAGCTAGGGTTTTTCTCGTCGATTCCTGTGCTCCGAGATATTGGATTTATTGGTTGTTCTCTCTGGGTCTTGACCTTGCACAACATTGCGAACTGGGCTCCTTTCAATTTTCGTCGATTTTGAATTGGTTTCTGTATATGAGCGTGGTCCTTGTCCTCAAGCTGTCAATTTTAGCTATACGTTTCCACTAAGTATCGAGAATATTGATGATGTCTTGCAATTTCTCGTAATGCTATTTGGCAAAATTTGTGATCTTGAGCCGGTTTGTGTACATGGGCGTTTCTGTTGTTCATCCATAGGAGAAGGATTGTGACATATGCGGTGTGGAAATCACAGATGGCGCCGTAGCTGTGAACGAGCACCCTTTTAAGAGGAGCACCGCTTTCCTTCTTGGAAATGAGGTAATGGGCGCATCGTTTACTCAGAATCTTCCTCTTTTATTTCCCCATTAGTCATGCTAAATTTGGTTTACTGAGATGCGGTTGATGCCACTTCAGTTGCATGAAACTTCATGTACGGATCCCAATTCATCTTGTAATTAATTTATCTCGTTGTAATAGCTGTTGGTATCTCTTATCTGACAATACTCAAGGTAACATGGTCCTCCATAATAAGTCGAAGAGTATCTATCTGTCGTATGAATTAGAAGCAGAAGACTCATATTTTGTGGCCGGGAATTGTTTTTGCCTGGGAGCATCTTAGGAAATTTCTATTGATCTGCTTCCTTCTATCAACAGGGAACTGGTCTGACTGCAAAAGAATGCGAGATATGCGACTTTTTCATTTATATTCCTCAATATGGGTGCGGCACTGCTTCGTTGAATGTTACCGTCGCAGCTTCCATCGTTCTGCATCATTTTGGAGGTATATGGCCAAGAATGTTTTTGTTCTCAAAACCTTTGAAGCAGAAGTGCCTCTGGAATTTACCCATTTCCTGTTTGTGTCATGTTGCACCAGTTTGGGCAGGCTTTTCTGAGAGAACCCGTGATGGTAACAAGTTTGTTGTGGCTGAGAAACCGGTGAGGCAAGCTGGAAGAAATTTCAGCGCTGAGTCGGTGGAAGCCCTGGTTGAGGAGCGGAAATCTCGGAGAGAAAATGGCTGCAGTGTCTTCGATGATGCTACAAGTGGAAACCCAACTGAGACCGTGCTCGATTCATTGTTCATCGATTGATGAGAGAGTCCACACAAATGGTCCACGCTGGGGCTGTGAGATAAATTACATGATTTTGGATGGCACTAGAGGTGAGGCTGGATAGATCAGGTGTTTTTTCTTTCCCAAACAAACGTTGCAGCGGTAGTCGCAAACGAGACAGCTGACAGTTTGATTTCCAGATAAAGTAGCTCGAGATTAGAGCTGTTAGCCTCGTTTAACTGCTGACTACCTTCTCCAATTTGATTTCGTATCAGCTGGGGATGGTACTTGGAAAGGAAAAAAAAAAAACAAAGCTACAGTCTTTGGACCGACTGCTGACTGCTGTAATCATTCTCTTACTTATTTTATGAAACTTGGGTTCATGTGGACCGACTTCTGCTGATGGTAGCTGGTTCAGATGAATTCACACGGTGCATCCGGAATCGCCCATTGTAGCACACAAGTCCGAAAAACAAGACCAAATCTTGGGTAGAATATGTCCGTTGCTTCCACGATTGTGAGGTGGGGAAGAACAGAAGGGAAGAGAAATCCTTATTCAAACATCTACAATGTCGTATTACCATCGATGTACTGATACCCGAGAAGTTGAATCACTCGGGCTGTAGTTCTAGCCTCCAAGGTCGGTCTCCTCTCGAGCATTTCTCTACCGCCATCTTCATTACAACTGAAGAGATTCTCTCTCTCACACACACACAATGATTTATGGTATTTGTCGTTTTGGAATATAACCGCTGCAGATAGATGTCTACCACCCAGCTAAGAAACTGAAACTACCGAGACGGTTGGCAGCAAAAATAAATATTGATTACTCGCCTCAACTATTTCTCCTATTTCTACACCGGTCCCCCCGCGCCCCGTTTCCCGAAAATAAATCACGGAATGGCCCAGACCGAGAAAATGTCGACAGAAAAAGTTGCAGAGACGGCAAACGGCGAAATCGAGAGAGAGAGAGAGAGACAGAGAGCTGGGCTGAGGTGGGGATACTTGGCTAGTCCAACCGGAGCAGCCGGCGGAGGTCTCTAGTGGCCAAATCATCGCAAGGAACCACCTTCTTCTTCGAGAACGAGGGTAGAGGGAGCGCGCTTGGCTCCGGTGAGACTGCAAAGGCCGATCCAGCGTACAAGTCGCATTTGGCCATCATGGGAGACCGGGCGTCCGACGCCTGTAGCTGCTTAGCGTCCGGATTGCCTCTTTCCTTCCTCATGGGCAGCTCGCTCCTCATTTTCGAGTCGAGCGACGCACCGCGCCGGAGGACCGTGACCTTCTCCATCACCGCCAGTCCGATCCTCCCCGCTCTACCGTCATCTGAGCCCGATCTCCTCGAGACCGAGGGCTCCGGCTGGGCCGACCGTCGCTCGTGGTCCAGTTTCTCGGAACGTACCAGTGGTTGCTGCTGCTTCCTGCTGGGCCTGGGGTTTGGGCTAGGATTAAAGTTGATTCGGTCGTTGGAGTAGGAATTTCCGTAGTTACATCCCTTTCGGCGAGGGAACAGCACCGGTGAGGTCCTGCTCCTGCCGATGAGGCAGTCCTGAGGCCGTAAGATCTCAGTCCCCATATCCCTACGTCAGAGATCCGGCTGGAAACTCTACAGGGGAGAGAGAGAGAGAGAGAGAGAGAGAGAGAGAGAGGAGATGATCCGGTTTCTCTGATTTCTGTAATCGGCTCTCCGTTCAGAGAGGAAGCACAGTGGCCCGCGTAGCGAAGAAGTTATTTGTTGAGCTCCGGTGACGCAGGTATGTAGGTGGCTATGGGCTTCGTTTTGTAGTGAGAGGAGAAGGAAGGATCAGGGATGGAGACGGGGAAGGAGACGAGGAAGGAGGGTTTGTGGGGCCGGGTCGAGGGGAGGGGTTATATTCCAGGGCATGAGGGTCCATGAGAGGAGCTTCGCTGGTCTAGACGCGTGAAAACTAATTACACGTCGTCGTCGCCGTCGCCGTCGCCGTCGCCACCCTGGAAGACCATTTTGAGCAATTTTCTATTTTACCTTTCTTTTCCATCTTTGCTCCCTTTTATTTTTAAATTGAGGGATTTTATTTTCAAATGCATAAAAAAAATTTTATGAACTTAATAAAAACAAAAAAAAATTAATTTTTAAGAAGACGCCACTGTTTTGATGCGTCTTTTAAGGAGTCAGTGAAATTTACAAAAACGAACATTATTTAGCCATGGCCGTGCTCGTGCAAGAGTAACTATTTCTCACGATAAGAAATGGATTAGGTCCGGCTAGGAAGAGTGGTGTTGGTGGGGAGTGTGCGTGGCATATCGGTGGGCCCGCGCTTTGACCATGACCCAGTCAGTCAAAATAGCACGTCAGCCTAGCCGAGTCATCTTGTGGGCCCACCACCAACCCTCTGTGAGTTATGTCACGCTGACGGCGTCTCTCAGTGCCGTCTCTCGTCGTCCAGCCATGCGTCCAGTGCGGTGTGTCTTTTCCCAGTAAAATCCCCCTGCATTAAGTCGGAAAACGCACTTTCAGGGATGCGGATCGAGGAGATTCACCATGTGGTTGCACTGTAAAATGAATTTTGGAATCATGTGAAGGTTAGACGTCACGATGACCACATACGACTGTTATCGCGTGCGGGTTGAAGATAACAACAGGCATAGGTATTTGACCTTTATATCATAATTAAGTTATTATCATCCACGTAATGATTTTGGTTCAAAATTTTGGTCAATGAATGTGTGTAAGCAAAGTTGAATGTTGACTTGTTTTTATTTGACTCTGGCGACAATGACCTTCACTGAGAGTGCCAATGGACACACATCACAATTCTTCTTTTCGGTTGGTTTTGCTGGGGTATCCAAAAACTCCATCAAGATTTTCTCCTTTTACATAATTTAAACCATAAGACTAGTTTACGATAAATAAGTATCAAGTTATCTTAATCTACCTGCAGTTTTGAGATTTTTTGAAGTAGTTGATACAATATGAATAATCCCACTCTTCTTATCCAGCTTGACCTTTGTGGTACAGTTAGTTGCTAGTTGATTTGGTTGGGAATTATACAAGATTACGGAATCCTAGTCATGATTTTGATTTGTTGAGCATCAGTGATCGGAAAAAAAAAAAAAAGAGGAAGAAATAATTCATGTTTGGGGCCAAGTCGGTCACATCAGTGGATTATGTTGTGAACTTTCTTTCCCTCAGATGCTGCTCTATGGCTTCTCCTTGAGCTATTTCCTGTTCAAATGATTTTGGCGTCAACTTGATCGAGACGAACTGCCTGTACCGGTCCAAGTCGTCCAAATATTGGGTGTGGCATCGTACTCATCTGCCGAGCAGAGATCTTTGGAGTATGTTCTCGAAGAGAAGCCGACTTCTGATGCCTCGCCAGATCCACTAATTGCTCTTGGCCTTTCAGGGTACGTGAAACTCTAATCAATGAAGAACTGCGTCTTCACAGCAATGGAGCACTGGTTCTGTTAAACGCTCGGAAATGGTAAGTGTGCTGAGAAACAGTTTCAGCTCGTCTTTTCAACTGTCCTCTGTTCGAACTTCGAAGGCCCAGACATTCATCTCAGTGCAGAGCTACAAAGTGGGAAAATTACAAGAGAATCAATTCGGCGAATCAAAGGACACTGACACTTCCAAATTTCCATCCTTCAAGCCTCCTAACCAGCTCTACTTACCGACCCTCGACGCCTCTGCAGCATGTATCCCACCAATTGACCTGTAGCGAACAGGCTGAACACAAGAAGCAAGGACACGTTCTTCAGATGGACATCGAGCTCGGAACAGTCTGTCATTTCGAGACTTGCAAATAAAAATATACGGCAGCCCTCCAAGTCATAGCCGAAAGAACAAACACCCTTTACTTCGTTGAATGGCTCTGGAAATTTCAATCGCAACGACCCAATTGCAAGAGCGGACCTCTACCCAACTGAGCTATGTCTCCCGAGCCAAGTGGAGGATGCTTGTCACTAGCCCTGCCTTCGGCGTTCCCCCACCACCACTCCCCCCTGCGGTTAAGGCAACGACTTCGGGCAGGGCCAGCTCGCAGAGGCTCAGTTGATGCTACTCCTCCTAGCCCCCACAAGAAGCCGCAGAATCCTCCCCTATATTCTCCTCGAGAAACAAATATTACTTATAGAGTTAAAACAAGTAACTGTACGATTGAAAGTTTGATGAATATTCTTGTATATTATCAATTAGGAAATTGGGATCCTGTAATCTTCTTTCACCGTTGGACTTCTGAACTGAAAACGCGTGAAAAAAAAAAATTAGCCGTTAAGAACCGCCTGCTCTTTCTACTGTCTGCCCTGTTTCTCTCTGTCGGCGATCGTCTGTATATAACATCGTCTTCTACTTTCCACTGTCTGAACTGTTTCTCTCTGTCGGCGGTCATCTGTGCCCCCATCTGTCAAGATCAGTTCGTCGACTTCTTCTTCGTGGGTTGGCGGTTCTTGTTAATGGAGTTCTTCTCGGACCTTCATCTCTTGGCAGACGCTGCCCAGATCGTGACCATTCAACCCAATCTGTTGGATTCTCTGCCGGAGGTTGAATTTCAGAGGTCAAATGCACGTCTTGGCATGAAGATCATGGGGAAGCGATCGGTTAGGGCGAAGAAAGTTGTCGAGAACGCTCTGAAGATCTCGCTGCCTTCAGGAGTCAGCAAGAAACGCAAGCGCAAGACGGGCCTCAAGAAGCACGGCATAGCCTATCGTTCTGCTACCAGGAAGGAACTTCCGCTGGAGGCCTATTCCAAGATACAGGAGTTATGCGGTACCAACTTGAAGTTGATCTTGGAGAAGGTCTTGACTCCCAGCGACTTAAACAAGAACTTGGGTCGGTTCTCATTCCCCCCAACGAAGGTCCTTGAAGATTTCCTTGAGCAGGATGAGCACCAGAGTCTCGAGGGCGGAGGGACTATCACAGTTCCGGTCATCGAGCCCTCCCTCGGGGTCTCGATTCTTACCCTCCGAAGGTGGAAGATGTCTACGAGACCCGTCTATGTGATAACCACAGGGTGGAATGAAGTAGTCCATAACCCGAAGAACGGTCTCAAAGAGGATGACTTGGTTCATATCTGGTCGTTTCGAGCCGAAGGAAGGCTTGTCCTAGCGATTATGAAGGCTGACGTTGGAGAAGAGGCCAATGAAAGCAGTCCGCATTCCCCCACGAGCGTTCTGCTGACAACTGGGCTTTAACTGGGTTCCCTGACTTCGACGTCTTCTTTCAAGCAATCGATTCTTTGAGGGCAGTCAGTGGCCATGTTCTCCAGTGTTCCTTCGGTTCCTTTGCCTGATGTCTATGTGCTAACACAGACCTTGTACAAAAGTGAATCTTTGGTGATGGATCATTGACAGCAGATAGTTGCTGTCGGTTACATATTAACAAACAATTCCAGTGATTGAGTATATTCGAAATAAGAGAAATAAAAAAGAATGCAAGAGATATCAAGGTAAAACTGAATCTCTCCTAGTATAGACGAAAATAGTAGAGACGGCAGAGGCTGGTCGAAATCGGAGCTGTTCCTTCATTATTGGTATTATGTACATACTGATCTAAGTGATTGAAATCTTTCAAAGAATATAATCGTCTTTCCTGTGCCGTTCGATTGTGTATTCTGTACGCACCGTATCTGTCTTGTCGAGAGGCAAAGAAGTATCCGTGAAGAACAATAGATTTGGAGATGAAAGACAACGATATTAGCAGTTGAATAACGTGAGAAGGTGAGGAGTTGAGATTAAGTTTCCGTTCCATTGGGAGGCAAACTCCACATTCTCTTCTGATCCTCGAAGCTTCCCATCACTGCGGACTGCTTGTCATCCCTCAGCCGACCCCAAAATATGTTGAAGAAATCTTGTGGGGCTAAATCCTCCAATACGGCTACGAGTTTCCCATTCTTGTCGATGTAAGTGCATCCATCTTTCGATTCAACTCCTTCGCTGAAGACCTCGATGTGCTCAAAAGAGAAGGTCAGTTCCAGATAGGACTTCTTACCGGGTGCTAAGACCACGCCGCCTAGGATTTCCCCTAGGAAAATGTCCTGCAAAATCAGAACACATCTTTACTGGTGTAACTAAATTATGCTCCGATTCTGTTGGCCAACATTCAAATCAATCTGGGGCCGGAAATTCCCCCTCTTTTCGGAATAAAAACAAATGTAACATACTTAACAACAAAATGCAGGCCTAAAGTTTCCCTTCAATTCACCGCGGCAACAATACGATGAAACAGAAATGAGTGTAACAAATAAATGAAGGGAGAAATCGAAAAGAAAATCGCTAAATCAATGATCCAGTTCTTTCTTTTGGAAGGATTATGTGAGCATTACCGCGTGCAGATATCTCTTGTGACTCCGTCTAAGTTGGTTAAGACTTGAGAGCAAACGGTATGCGAATCTAGACTCGGGAGTGCTTCTCATCTTGTCAAGTCCTTTCAAGATTTTCGTGAATGAGCTTACTCTGCGCTGTACGCTGAGGGGAATGAGGGTGATGTTCAGCTCGGAACTGAGAACGGTCTTCGCAGCCAATGGATCAAGGAACATGTTAAACTCGGCGTATTTATTGGAGGGAATGGTGAAAACGTTCCCTCCATCTGTAAGAGTCCGATTTATGTGCCCTCCAACAATGTAGACATCCTGGAGGAAATGTTTCAAAAGATATATTTACGTTAATGCTTCAGAAATGATTGCGCTGGAATCTTAAATGTCCTGGAAAGCACATTTGAGTCATACAGTTAGCTTTCCCAAGAAAAGGAAACCGGAAAAATGCCTTAAACACTTCAAACCTGAATCACGGAGGTTGTATTCTGGCTTGACTGAATGATGTCCGCTAAGTTAGTCAATGGCCCGTTGGTTAATATAGTGATCTTCGATCCCGGCTTAAGTGTCTTCACTACAGACCCCCAAATTTCCAGAGCTAGTGGCTGTCTAAGTTCTGGGTGATCAGTATCTCTAGGAGCTCCATACCTCACAGAATTTTCTGCTGTATACCTGCCATGAAGATCCCCAAGTTATATGAAATAGGATTTTGAGCACACTAACACTATCTCATATTAATTCCCTTCCTATGTGGAAGTGTCTCACCTTCTCGGGCTTCGAGGTAGATCACGGGCCAACCCATAAAGAGTATCCGAATCCAAAAAACCGCCACTTCCATGAGGGATTGCCTTAGCATAATTACAGTCTCCCACAGAAGACATTATCGGGTCAGACTGATTTATCGCAAAGACACGTCCTAGGCCTACTGGAATATCATCCCTGCCCATCATGTGAAGCAGATCATAGATCACATCAATGGTTGCAGCATTGGCCCATCCTGTCGGACTGACTAATATTGCCTGATCAATGAAATGAAGACAATGAATTGGCAGAAAGAAAGCAAGCAAGCCAACTGCACGATTCACAAAACTGTCCAGAAAATTTTACTGCACTGGTTTGTATTGTTTACAGAGAGAATTCAGACATTTCTATTCTAGAAAACAGAAATCTGGAAGCATTGTCCGAACTAAAGAATAAACGTTGTTGTAATACCTTGAGATTGATCTCTTCTACGGGCACTTTAAGGAGATAGAATAGCGTGAGAAAATCTCCAGCACTCATGTCCATGTCAAAGACTACAGCCTTCCCTAGTTCCTTGCCTCTGAAATCGGGCTTATATGAGACCTGTCTATAGTAAGGAAATTGTGTCGCAAGATTAAATCTTGCAGATTGTTGAGGATAGCTCAAAACCTATATATAAGCAAAGATTCAAACTTCATCATCACCAGTAATAGTCCAGGAAAGATGAATTGACATTAATTGTTTCAACCTACACTGAGAAAGCTCTTGAAGTACTCTCTGTTAAGAGCACTATAAGGTCGCAGATTTGGCTTTGCCTTTGTGGCAACAAGAACTTGAACTGCATCTGGACCATTGACCTCAGCTGTATATCCATCCTGTTTGATTTGGTAACAAGACTTACTACCCAAGAATTTTAATAATAGAAATTAAATGTTCAATCCTGACCTTGATAACAAGAATGAGAGCTCAAATTTCAGGTTAAGTTCCAATAACTACCTCACACTTTCCTTTCCCATTCTGTGCGGTACAAAAAGGGTCTCTAAGACCCATTTGGACATGACCGCTGTGGACACCGCCTCTTGTCAAGTTGAACTTTGGGACTGCAAGCCCATCGAACAATGGGTTAGAACCGTCAGAGATCCCATAAGGTTTGTTCGAAGTGACCACAGTAATATTAATATACTCCATTTCTGCAAAATCATTCTCATTTTCTCCGTTCTGCATCGTTGAGACTGCCACACCCGATGTGAACGAATCCCACATAAAGTAGCTCTACAAAATATTGAGGTTCAGTTTAGCAGTGCTGGAGCTGATAAAGGAGGTGCTGAAGCATAATTTTTCCTGGTGATGGAAAAGAATCGGCTTAACAGTCCTCTTTTTTAATTTAAATCAAAGTAGTTACCGTGTAGAATTGGTCATTGAACCATGTATCTCGTGCCATCTTCAGGGATTGGAAGCAATATTGTGCCTCATAAGTGCTCTGACTTTGCTCAAAGGCATTAAAGAACTGCTCGGTTATGGGAATAGTGTTAGTTGCATCAAGTGGGATAAGAGTGACTGGGATGCCCGAATGAATGACCTGCAGAATAGGGAGCACATTTTTTTCACTGTCCAGTTGCAGCATTTCAATTTCTTGCCAGTAGAACAAAGACACAAACCGAATGTAGGAGCCTTCCAGCTCATAATAAAGCATCAATTAAGAGCTTTTATTAAGTAATAACTTGGGAACCTGATATGCAGCAAAGGGGTCTCCAAACATGTTGAACTCGGCATATGGGTTACTGGTATAATCCGTGAAAAGATTTCCTGGGTCCCCACACTGCTCAGTCTTGCATGACGAGCTGGCATTTGCAGGGCAGCATCCAGTCGGGTTCTTCGATCTCACGCCACCCCCCATCACGTAAATGTGCTTAATGTTCTTCTTCAGATGGGGATGACTCATCAGGAAAATGGCGAAGTTCGTGTGAGCTCCAATGATGATCACAGTGATTGGACCAGCAGATATTTTCTCGATCATCACCTGCTGAGCCGTGGGCTGTTTGAGAGGAGAATATCTCCTCTTTCCCTAGATTTTACAACCCACCATTGAGCTTTCCATTTGGTTCATTTCCAAATGACTAGTGAAGGCACTCAGCAGGATTTTCACTTGCCACAGCTCTCCATAGTTAAATGGATCCGAGAATGACTATTTTCTTGGGCTAAAATAGATCAGAGAACCGGAAAAGAGCAATTAGCAACAGAAGGTGCTTCTCTTCTTACCTGGGGAAGAAATGATTTTCTGATGCCGTAGTTGGAATCGACGTCCAACCGCCCTCCGAGGCCTACAGGTATAGCTTGCCTGTACCGACAGTACCCTGCTGTCATCATTCCCTATCATGAAAATAATCATCGTGATCAACACACATTCTGATCATAATTTGTGTGAGACTACCGAATTCTTGATCCGATATCATGTTCATTCCATGAACAGATTATCTGAAAGAGTGTAACTCATAAAAAGTAATCAATCAGAGGAATTTTTTAATTCCCTTTCTGAGACAACTGTTTGGACCTGCTCAATAATAGGGAGGTAGCCTCCAACATCCGGGAGGATGGTACCATCTTCCCCTATTCCACCCTCGCCTCCAACCCCGACAGCAACATCATCCCGATCCATCATGAAGAGAATGTCGTATATATGGTTCACAGCATGGCCCGCATTGCTCCACGCATTTGTGTTGATCGTGATCGCCTGCACCATTGTTCCTTAGCATCACTGAAGGGGTAAGCTTGTGCTACATATCAAGGGTGAAAGATACAACATCCTTTCTGAGATATTCATGACGTTTGTCTTTTGTTATGGCGTAAGAGACAAGCAATGGAGGACATGATCATGAATTTGAACAGTAAGATCTATTTGCCTGCTCTGTTCTCAACAGCAACTACACTAGAAAACGATGTGTATGATTTACAGGTTAGAAACATCCCAGAAAGCCAAAAAAAGAGAGATGGGCACGAGTAGACCTCAGGAACTTCCGTATCCTAAGTTGCTGTGCGCGCAGAATTTACACGCATTTCGGGATTATTCCAGAGTCCTTGAAGATGAAATTGGTTTTAGGGGCCAAAAGTAAAAAAGCTCTGAATCTTTTGGATGAAATCGGAAACGGAGCAGCCGACTCGACAGAAAGTGGGAAAGAAGAGAAGAAGAACCAGAATAGCATATGTTGTATGGTCTGACCTCCAGTTGGAATTCTGATCTGTTGCGCTTAAGGAGATAAAGAAGAGCAAAGAAGTCATCGGTGTCGACGTCAGTATCCAAGAGGATCCGCTGAGGCTTAGACTCAACCGAGCCAGCCCACTCGCGTCCGAGACATCCAGCTGCATACAGGAGCAGTACAACAGCTGCCGCAGTAGCTGCTCCGGTTTCCCTCAGCAGCAACATTCCTTCTCTTTTGGCCCTCTCAATCTCGACCCGTAAAATATTTTTGCTCTCCAAATCGAGACCCGGAAACACGCTCGGTCAGCTCAGGACTGTTGCATCAGTTAACAGGGGTACCGTCGAGAGACAAAAGAGCATGCTCTGCTCCAAAAGAGAATTGTGTGAGAAATAATGGACCAATTATATTGATTTGACACACACACACACACAGAACTCCCCAACACACATAAAGGGGGATAAACGGAGAAGCAGTTGTGGTGAGTTCAGGAGTGGCGGAGGCTAACTTTTTCAGAACTTGCAGAGGGGTGCCCGTCCGGCAGGTGAGGGGGCAGAAGCGGAGGCGGGAGAAGCGGTGGTTGCCGCCTCAGTCTGCCGCCAGTGACGGCGTCGGGAAGAGACAGAGACAAGATACAGTTCGTTACTGAACTCTCCCTTCCTGTCTCCTCTGCTCCCTAGATCCTCTGGACCTTCCTTTTGTATGCCGAGGAAAGGGCAGCCTCGATAAGCTATGGCTGTCTTCAAGCCGCCCACGCCCGCGATGCATTTATAAGATTGGGGGTTTCCCGAAGAAAAAAATATTATCGCCCTATTCATATTTATCACAAGCCACGTGTGTGTACAACTCGAACCCGACAGCCACAGCCCTACCATCCTCGGTCCAAAGAAATTTTTTAAATAATCTTATTTTATTCCCATTAAAACCATCAATTTACCATCACGTGACCTTTCCATGAATTTTCCTCCTTTCTCACGTACCGTTAGGGAAAAAAACATTATGGATCAAGCAATCCGAAAGATCTACGGCATTCGGTTCGCTCGAATGTCACGTGACTTTCACGAGCGGGTATGAACACAAAGAAAACTCTTGCTTCCTTCCCCCTCTTGACCGATTAATATCGTTGGTTGATATATGTGTGTGTGCGTCTATATATATATTTATTTATTTATTTATTTTCACTTACTATTAATATTATTAATTGTGAATTATAAAATCTTCCACCACCGTAACTGCTTCATATAGTTCAACGGTTTTTTTTCCCCCAGGCAAGTACCTCTGAGTCCTTTTTTTTTATAAATTAAATAAATCTACCATTACCATTTAATATATATTTCTCTCATACTATTGCCCTTCAACAATTTGATTTATCTTACACCTAAGTTAGCCCAAATTGGTTTGACTTATGGTTGTATGTTGCTATATGATATAATTATTCAATAACAAATTAAAAGATGTTAATTTCTTAATTATTTAAAAAACTGAAAAATATTAAGTGAGACCTAAAATATTTTGGTGAACATAAAAAAATAACTACTAGATAAAAATAAAAATAAAATTATATTAATACTAGAAAACTATCGTCTAAAATATTTCATTATAATATAGCCACATGAGATTTGAATGGTTGCGTATTGACTTAACATAGCCCATGTACGACAGGCGAGACTTTGTTGTCTTTCTTTTTTTTTTATTATAAAAGGTTCAATTATATTATAATAAAANTTATAATTATTAAATTAATAGTAATAAAAAATTTATCAATACTTTATTTTCATATTGGGGATGCCCATTCAAATGCTGGGATAGGAAATATAGACCGAAGACTACACGAAAGGTGAGAAATCGGATCCCCCTTGGCCTTCTCCTCTCTTATTTAATTGCGTGCTTTGACCCGCCATTTGGGATAACTTTCCACAATCCATCCATTGGACAGTAGCCTATCCTATATTTGACTCTACTTGCTTGTCCATGTGCTCATAGTGACGGGAATAAGACTTCTCATAATCGAATTAAAATTAAGAAATTTGATATTGTAAGTGGAAGTACTATCTTTCATCTCACTTTTTCGGTATCTCTTTTTAAGTACACAAATGTTCTTTTACAACCGAAAGGAAATCGAATTAGTAAATTAAATTAAATTAATTTTTATGAGAAACTTTACGGTAGAAACAATGCCCGCATAGACTTTGATAATGCACTGAAGGGGTAATTTCTCGGCCTTGCATTTTAAGCACAACTACCTCTTGGTCTTATCACAAAACTAAGTCGTCGTAGGTCAAAAAGTAGCAGTAATGTGATCCGATGATCTTTCCTAGCAAGAGATTTTCACGTTCAATACCTAAATTAAAAAAATATAAATATGTGTATATAAAAAAGTAAGATCCAGATTGGAGATTATGGACAAGATTATGAACATGATTTCGGGTGGGGGAATGGTTGGATTGCCGAAATGTACGCGGAAAGGCATGACAAAGAGGACCCAATGTAGATCCACCTGATCTTGGAATTCACTTCAACTGTTCTGACATTGATTCCCGCGATGACAATATCTTGCTTGGGGATCCGCTGATGCAACGCAGCACGTGCTTGACCCTCGCTTGATGTGACCGTCCGTCCGATCAAAGTGCGGACACCTGGACGGTCTCGATCATGCCACCAACAATTTGACCAAGAAATTTCCCCCTTAGCCTTTAGGTTGATATAAAATCTGATACTATTTTTTTCTCTAGTAATTCGGTATTAAAAGATTTAACAGTTTTTTTAATTAAGTGATTCGGTATTAAAAGATTTAACAGTTTTTTTAATTAACTTAATGCGATGACGTGGTCTCGAGAGCAGCTAAAGGGTCTTCTATTGATTCTGGTGAATAAGAATTCTCATATTTTATTATAAATATTTTTTAAAATTTTATTCTAAATTTATAGACCATTTGATAATGTTAATTTATGAAATCATATATATATATATATATATATATGTATGATCTGTGCGAATCCCCATGCTCGACTGCAATGAAGTTTCCAAATAGGATTGATTGTCCAAGGGCCCTGTGCTTTTCAACACGGAGAGATGCACACACACACACACACATATATATATATATATAATTGCAGGTCATTTAATGCTTTTCCCACGTGGAAGTACTTACCTAAATAAAAAACCCCACCTTTTCCCTATTTATTTTCCTTTCACTCTTTGTCCTCCCTATTTGACCCCTTTTTTTTCTTTTTTTTTTATTATATAAAAATATGTAAGCATAGTTTTTAAAATTGGATTAGATCGGCTGGTTCGATCGGAAATCGGCCACTCACCTGGTCTGGTTCTCATAAAAAAATTTAATTATTATTTAAATGAGNCAATTGTACTTTTAATGAGATCAACTCTAATTGAACTGATTGATCAGACTGATAAACCCAATTGAACCGGTAGAAAAACCGACCTACTAAAAATTAAAAAATAAAAACCTATTATAATATACTTATTTTATTTTACTAGACTTATATTTATATTCTATGTTGAATTTGGGACTAACACTATAACTATATTAATGATTTTGATTATAAATCATAATTAAATTATAATATTATATCAATTTATTGAAATATTATATTATTAATATTATTTATTAAACATGCGGTTCAATCCATTGAACCCCCGGTCCGACCCAGGAATCTATGAACCCATGAACCCATACCTTGACCGGTTTCTGGCCCGGTCTGGTTTTAAAAATTATGTATGTGAGTTTATATAAGAGATATAATAAAAAAATAAAGTGTAAAAAAATTATAATAAAAAATAAACACAAAAATTCTTATTTATTAAATAACAATAGTATTATTATATTAAAATTTATTTTTTATTAAAATATTTTCATTCATTTAAAATTAACATATTTCGAATATAAATATATTAGAATATAATAATGAATCCTTATCACTAATATAAAAAAAAAATCAAACATGGAGGTGACACTATTCAAGATTCCATGAGCGAGCAATGATGAAGCGTAAGTGACTTTCAGGGTATGTTCAAAACGAAAATGTATCAATTAACATTTCCCTAATTCAAATAAACATCACTTAAATTTCATTATCCGTAGCTTATTTTTCTAATCCGATATCATGTCACATATAGACTTTCCGGAATGTGAAAGAGTTGGATTAATTTTTTTAATTCCATTAAATATTGCATTACAAGTCTCCATAAAATCGGATAGCTTACTCATTGATTTTTTTTATTTTTTTTATGTCTATTGATTATCGATCCACGTTCATTGGGATAAATTCGAAGCCACCAAGATCTCGTCCACTTTTGTGGATGTATGTAAGTGTACATTGCATTCCATCATTGTGAAAGTAAGTAAGAATTAAACAGTTAATATCCCATGGCTATAACTGAAGGAGACTTTGCTTCGTCTGCCCACCGCAAATTTCGGGTGGGGTGGGGTTTAAGAGTTCTCACCGACTGATGTCCCATGTGCCCGCCCATGACTGTGTTTGGATGCTAATTCTGTCTGTACATGGGGCAGCTAGCTTGCTTCGAGGAGCATCGATCCCACCCACATGGTCATACCAAGAGTCAAATCAGAGAATAGTCGTCCCTCCACCCCCCTCGTCGGCCTCCTCCTCCTCCTCCTCCTCCTCCTCCTCCTCCTCCAGGGTCAACACCTCTCGAGTTCTTTCGACAAATTGTTGTGAATCATGATCGATGAGATGTGAGAGGAGAGGATGACGCTTTCTTCCAATCACTCATTGTCTTTTGACCAAGTCCCCGTAGGAGAGGATCGCATCCATCAAAATTTCAAAGTGGGAAAGCTTTACCTTGCAAACAACGAAGAGAGGAGAAGATGCAGCACTACTTCTTGAAGGAAAATCACAAAAAAAAAAATATATATATAATTAAAAAATTATGAATTCAATCATCTTATTTTTTTATTTTCTCATACCCTTTTAATTTATAAATATCTTTTATAATATTATATGTACCCAATTAACAGAAAAAGAGATAAAAGATAATATAGTGAAATCCCCAGCAAGGATATCAAGTGCATGATCATACCACAGCGCTTCCAGTGGACATGGCCGGTAGGCAGCTTAGAAGTAATTATGAGAGGGGACCATCCAAACGGAAGTCAAAACCTTTTGCTTCACATCTCTCCGTACGATAATCCTTGACTTATCGGCTCAAATTAAATTGTGCTCGGGTGGGGGTGGGGCATCGTTGGTTCCCACCACAGTGAAGGCCGGGATCTCTTCAACGGACGAAACTGCCTCGCACCAGGTGGAGATTACAGTCCGTTGGCCGTGTCTCAGCCCGCGGTAACACGTAAAGGTAGTACCTTCACTCTATTATTATTATTATTATAATTAGCTTTCCCAAAGGAGAATGTAAGATATAATCGAGGGACTCATAGGATGCTGATGGTGGGGGGTTGGGGGCTGTGCTTCGAGAGGTGGATAAGAAAAGTAAAACCCTAATGGAAAGCAGCATATATTAGCATAAATCCCCCACTCATTAGGTACCGTAGAGCTCCATCTAGTCTATAAATTTTAGGATTTTCTGCAAACCCCACCGTTGTGCATTCGCACGCATCAGTAATGTCTATTCATTCTCTTTACCCCTATTTGGGAACATCCTATTCTATAGGGTTTCTCTTTCTCTCTCTCTCTCTCTCTAAACCAAACTCTTAGTCGGTAGTCGAGATGCATGAGATTCCCGGATAGCAGAGTTGGTATATACCAAGAACGGATATCGAGCACGTCCCACCTTGCCGATGAAATGCGCTTCACCCCTCCTCTAAGTTGCTTGACTCACACTAATGGAAGTACCTCGTCGACCCTCAGTTAACTTGAAACTTTTGCCTTAGTCGGAAAAAAAAATTAATTCAGAAAATAAGCAAAAACTAATCAGAATGAGTTTTTTTTTCCTTAAATTTCTCGATCAATTTGGTGCCGCTTAATTACAATATATGATCTGCCTCGAGCTGAATGCCGATGATCCGACTCCCTCTCTCTCTATGTATAATGGGCGAAAGTGAGAAATGACGATGGGCTGACCAAGGCCCAGGATCATCATCTGTCGATTGAGTACCGGTGACCAGGGGAAAAAAAATTAGCTGAAGAGGTTCATGAAAAATAAGAAAGACAGGAGGATGAGTTATCATCCTCGCATAATCAAACTCAGGAAGGGCCACTCCTCGTGTCCTTCGGATCACATTCTGTAACGAGGAACAAGTGATTGACCGAATTATTAGAGCCCCCGTCACCCTTTGGATGCTGTAGTTATTTCTCATTGATCACTTTAGCTAGCTACGACCTGACATGGATGCAATCTTCGGGGAAGACAAGTCTAAGCCATCATCCAGTTCGAAGACAAAGGATACCGTTAAGGGCAGCTTCGACATGGATGAATGGCTATGCTTCCCTCCGAAGAAAGAGACCGATACATGCACATGGGGATCACCCAGGATGCTGCCTTCAATCCCCAGTTGCAAGGGCTTGTAGCAATCCGGGAAGGAAAGAGTCCGGCCCTCTTGGCCACCAGAGAGAGCCGATGCAGCTGCAACAGGGACTCAACTGAAGATGAAATCTATATTGGTCATTTCTCCGAAGAGCTGAGATCCCAAAGTTCAGCTACTCGAGTTGTAAGTTAAGGAAGGCCAAGTGTGTATCAGGATTCAGGAACTCAGAGCATCAGAAATTTCAAGAGACCCATAATTCTCAAGGCCTAACAATGCCGGAGTCCCCTGTTAGAATGAGCAACTACGGTACGGTCCAGCAACTGAAATGTCTGTTATCCAACCCGACCAATCCCCTCCACAGGTTCGACAGTAAGGAAACGGTTGCAATGATTCGGAGTGAAACAAGTGCAGAAGAAGATCATGCTGTTCTATGATAAGGAAATTCTCTGTTTCCATGGGATTTGAACTCTGAAGCTCATCACCATAATTAGCTCCGCTATTCAGTTTATCTATTCATATCCACACCATAAACCCCGAACGTACGCTATCTTTACCGATCTAACAAACAAACCCTACCACTGAATCGCTGGATCATATGAAGATGGCCTCGAATCGGCTATAGACCGAAACATCCATTCGGACACACAACTCACAGCAATGCAGTTACCTTTTCTGCCCTCCGCCAACAGATCCTAAGATCGTAGATGGATACGTCTTCTCATGGCTTGATCTCATGAAGCAGCCTCCGAACCGCCGCCGCAGCAGCGCCATGGACCTTTCGGTTATCAGCAGCGACGCCAGAGTCCGACTCGTCGTGTAACCAGCCCACCGACTTCTGCGCCTCGTACACGATCTGCGACAGACCTGAAACGCCACGAGATCACCAAAACGCGTCAGAAACCGCCACCCCGCTGAGAGGAAATCGTCAAAGAATCTGAGCACTATCGCGAGATCCGGAGCGTCCGTCGTGGAGGTATCGCGTCACCTTGCTTGACGGTCTGCTTGTTGTGGCGGATGTCGTGAATTGTGGCGGAGATCTTCCAGTAGAGGGGACGGCCGACGTATAAGAGGACGACGACGACGACCACCGCCAACACTATGCGGAACGAAGCCCTAGCTGCTGGGGACGCCATCGCAGAGAACCTTGGAGTAACGATCTCTTTCCCCCTTTCGGCCTTGGTTCTTCCCAAGGGCAAGTCATCCACCGACGAAAACGGATCGAAGAGTCCGAGTGTGAGGCGTTTTTCACAAAGACCCGGCGCAGACGGCCATTGGCCCGATCCCTTTTGTATTCTCAAATAGATCTACGCTGGTGGGATCGGATATGAATTAGTTTGGATTTAATTTCGGATATAATCCGCCGAGTGTCCGATTTTCGGTAATGAATTTCCACAATAACCATAGGCAAAAAAAAATTACAAACTTCGAACATTAATCCTCCAGGAACCGGCTTGATGTTCGAGCTGTGGAACAAAGTGAAAAAAATTCCGTAAGGACCTTCGGCTGCTGCGGTTGCTCGGGGGGCTAGCTCTCAGTATTCCGAGAGGACCGAGCGACATCCCTACACGCGGCCGACGACAGCGATCTAGGAGAATGACTCTCTTTAACTGCAACCTTCGGAGTAACGTCTTAGTGCAGTGGCTGTATCAGCACTCCCGTCTCCGACTTGTGATTGATGCAAGCCTGGATCTCCTCCAGCGTCTTGCCCTTCGTTTCCGGGACGACCTTTGCCACGAACAATATCGTCAGCAGCGAGATTCCCGAGTACACGAAGAACGTCCCTGCAAGAACGAACAGGTGGGCCGGCATTAGGTCCGGCGGATTCTGAGTTTTACATCCGGAAACGGCAGTACCTCGTCCGATCGATTTACCGGAGGAGCTCCAGCTCAAGAGGAAGTTGAATGTGTAGGAAACGGCCCAGGCCCCTAACCAATTCACCAGCACGACTAAGCTCCCCGCAACTCCCTTGATGTCTATCGGGAATATCTGTCACGATGAATATATTTACGGTCATTTCCCGTATGATTTCCCCCGGCGTTCCGACAGGGGACGGTCAAGGAAAGTGTTCTGTGAGTGTACCTCGGACATTATCACCCAAGGGACCGCTCCCATTCCGATCGAAAATGCTGCTATATAGATCTGAACAAGAACAGAGTAGACAGGACTCAGAAGACCTCAAGCACTGGGAAAGTAAATGATACTTTTTCTCGAAGCTCTATTCCTCGGATCGGTAAATTACCAGGACTCCTGCGACGGTGAGAAGTGGAACCATCTCGGCGAACAGATCATTGGCCTGGTTCAAAGGAAGTCGAGTAAGACGCAAATTATAACCGTAACAGTAATCCCAAGGGAATCGAAGTAGAACTGATGTTACATGATACCTTCATGTAGAACGAGAATCCGGTGAGGAATGAGCCCAAGAACGTCCCAAAAGCCGACACCTTCATGATTTGTTGACAGTTTTAATCACTGATCACTATAGGATTCATCAAGCAAATCTTGATTTTTAACTAGAAATGTCGAGGTGAAAGTGAAAGAGGATATATGCACCATAATGAGCGGTCTACGTCCAGATTTATCCATCAGAACTGCTCCCAAAACTGTTATTGGGACCTGTCCATCAAGCAGCAGATATGAATCCATTCAATGAGTTAGGAGTCAATCGAGATTTGATCCAATATCTGAGGATTTATCCCCCAAGGAAAAAGAATTACCTGAACAAAAGCGTAAGCAATCGTTCCTATCTTTTCTGAAGACGGACCTGCAACACACCTAAATAATCTAGCCAATAGGGACGAAGTAGATATTGAACTTGGGAAATTTTATCGGGGGCTGAGTTTACCAGCTGAAGCGAAGGTTTGACTCGCGTAGAAGCCTATTCCGTTTACGCCTCCGAATTGTTGGAAAATCATTAGTCCAACGCCGATCTGGAACATCATCAGTCAATCGTGCAAATGTCTGAATCGAGCAGCAGGAAAAAAGGAAGAAAGAACACAAACAGGGATCGATTTTTCAAAGAGGATGAGAAGTTACTTACGGTGACCGACCGGATGTGCTTGCTATGGAACAGATCAAGCAGCCTAGCTTTCGGCAGATTTTGCAGCGTCCTGATGTAAACCTGTCGTCAGAAAGAAGGATCAGCTTTTAGCAGAAGACAAACTCAATCCAAGGGATCAACAAAAGCGAGTTAGTGTCGTCTCCTTTACTTGGATTTCTTCGACTTCATAAGAAAAATCTGCATCCTTGCCACGGAGTGTCTGCAATGCCAACTTGAACTCTTTGTCTCGGCCAACCTTTGCCTGAAAGAAAAAGCATGCCCAGTCAAACCTCTTATCCGAATGACTTTCAGCTTTAGGTTTCATCGAGGTATGATTAGCTCTTGCTTACAAGCCATCTCGGGGACTCGGGCACGAAGAATGAACCCGTGAGCAAGACAATGCAGGGAATGATTCCTGCAAGAGCTCGACACAGTTAGTAAGTGAGTTCACTTGAAGCACGAGCAATCAAGATTAAACCGTTATGTCATTGATTAGCTGCACATCTTGCTTAAAGCATATCTCTTGTTCCATTTTGATGGGAAACAAATATCGAATCTTACCCGTAAGGGCCAGAGTTCTCCAATTTATGATGGTTCCGATTAAGAATGCAATGGATGCACCACAGACAATCATGAGCTGCATAGGCAGCGGCGGCAAAATAGTAAGAAAATAAGGGAAACATGGAGCGACCGGAAATATTAAACTGCTATTGATAGTTGTGTAAATGTTTTACAGAATCCTCGGACCTGATTCAATGTAGTGAGCCCTCCTCGGAGATTCTTCGGAGAGATTTCAGCAATAAATATGGGAACCTTTTTTTTTGGGGGGTGGGCAAAATTGGCTCAAACTGTATCAGACATTTCGAAAAGGAGCAAATTGATACGCTGCAAGAGGAAACTGTGCGGACAACTTACCACGTAAGAGAAAACACCAATTCCATATCCCGTTGAGAACCTTCCGATGTCTAGCGACAGAGCACCCTGCAGGGAAAAACAGAGATTCTCAGTTTCATCTTAGTTCGGGTATGAGCCAAAGAAGGGCTGTGTTTTCACCTTACTTCAGCATGGTGCAAAAGATTAGCCCTACGAGATGTGAAAATTCAACAGATCTAACATCTACTACAGCTTTAACGGCACGTACTTCGGAGAAATAGACAGCTAGCCACCCTGCGATGCAGAAGCCTGCTGACAATCTCATGGCCTGAGTAATGCACATGAAGGTCACACAATTATCACGGCTCGTAGATCGTTTAATATGATGGACCCTGAAAGGCAAATTGTATACGATATGAAACAAAATGTCCATATCTAATACCCCTTTTCGACCCACAAAGTCTGCGATCCGGCCACTTGTTACAGCACCGAGCATTGCACCGATTGTCAATATGGAACCAAACATCGAGTACTGCATGAATAAGCCGGAGCAGTATGCAAATAAGTTCCTAAAAAAATCATTCTGCTAAGTGAAACTAAAGCCATAGGAAACTGGTGCAGAACTTTTTACCTGAGACAGGGAGAGATTTAAATCTTCCCTTATTGCAGATTGAGTAGGAGCAGAGTATCCAACCTGCCCAAAAAATGACCCAAAGCTAAAACAAAAAAAAAGAAACCATTTTCTGGCACTCCACTTCGGATCCTAAACAGATGAAAAAGAAGAAAAAAAGCAACGAAAAGACATATTTAGTCTCTGATGTACCAAGAAACTCAAAGGCTACGAAGCTATCCATGAAGAGATGCCACTGGCCCTTAGAAGGACAATCGTGTATTTTCAGACATTAGAAGGAAAAAAAGGAACGTGGGATCAAGAACTGGCTCAAAATTCTGTCTCGTGAAGAAGCAAAGTAAGCTTCCCGAGAGATGTTCAGGCTGGTGGACTTACGCAGGAGCCAAACTCGAAGGAGCCGCAAACTGCAACGGATGTGCTGAGGAGGACCATCGCAATGGACCCGTTCTGATCATCGGTCTCACCATCTTTACAGGTCGCAATTTTCTTGTTCTCCTCCATGTGAGGGAGAGGAGGGAGGATGAGAGGCTTCCGCAGATCTTCCTCACCTCCGACTCCGCCATTTTCGATATCTCTGTACTGTTGGATGGTCATTTTCTTCTTCTCCACAGCCTAATCGACCTAAGAACGAAAAAGAAGAAGAAGGGGAAGAAGAAACCAAGTAAAGTGGGCAAACAATGAAAGCGAAGGCAGAGATAGTTCACACTGACGAAATGGCCCAACGAAGATGGCTATATATATACATAGGGAGGGGAAGAGGGAGAGGGCGACTGGTGCTGCAGGGCGGCTCGATATTTATCAACTTTGTCCCATCCAATTAATTAGGAGATAAAAAAAATGATTACAAGATGAGATTATTCACTTTAACATGATCTTTTGTGACTGGCTTAAAATCAGCATACTCGTAATGATCAACTCAGTCGGTGTATTTAGGTAAGATTTTAAATCTTATGAATGTATTAAAAGGCATATGTATATAAGAGTTGGATTGGTGTATTGTTGGGTCAATGTTCTGTCATAACCAAGGTGGAGTTGTCCTACAAGTGAGAGTTTTGGCAGTCTGTATGCTGAAAGACAACCTAATCAACAACGTTCCAGTAATTTGCTAATCTAGCCAAGACACCATATAAGCTTCACGGGATTCAGCTGTCGAGCAAAGCTGAATGGGCTAATGAGAGCCCCAAGAACAGTTCATCGGCATGTTTTTGAACCGGTCATTTTCCGGTCGGGGCTAGCAGCATCTCCTGAAAAATGAGCTCACAATTCTTCTGTTCCTTCCCCATCTCGACATATAACAGCTGAGGATGTCCGGTGGCATTACCCCCGACTTACCATGGAGGAAGAAAACCAGGCCTTCCCTTCCCCATAAGATGCCCCACCGAGCAAGTAGACATCTAATCCATCAGCTGCTTCAGGTTACTGACTGACAGAACACACACCTAAAGATTCCGTGTAGTAAAATCGTGACTTCTCTTGATTTGCCTTCCTTGGCCAAAATCTTGTCTGCCTAAAGATCGAATCTTTCGCGCGCTGCTTTCATTTTCTTGATCTGAAACCCGACTCGAGATATTTTCTTTCTCGGGCAATCCGTGTTCTCTTTTAGCTAATCCTACGGCACCAGAAGGGTGACCATATGATTTTTTTGGAGGGTCACCCAAAGACTACTCGAAGCCCAGCAAGTAGTGGAGCAAAGCTGAGGCGAGCTGCCGGACAATTCGGTCACGTTTGGTTTTGATTTCATGTAGAACCTCTCTCTCGGGTTCAATTTTTAGGTGCTGTTTAACATTTCTATGACAGAATAAACAAACAGCACATGAACTAAATCGGCCCTTATTTAGTTAAGAAGTGATCATAAATCAAGTATAAGAAATATGTCAACTGAATTGAATTCGACCAAATATATTTTCTCATTAAACCACTCTAGAATTAATGTAAGATTGGCCCAAATCGATTTGTACCTTCAAAAATATTATAATTAATGATCAATTCATTGTTTATTTAATTTAAAAAATTACAAAAGAGAGGAAAGGGTTGTGATTTATCATTCAAACCAACCTTGACCCAATTCCTAGCTGGTTTACAAATTTCCTGAACTTTGGCCAATCACTATAATAGAGCCAAACGGTTTCAAGCCGGTCTTGAACCGGTCCGGACTATTCATTTAACATCTCTATCAATCGGTGTGAGCTGAGATTCCAAAAAAATGAGTAAACAAATAATTATCAGTTCGGGGATTGAGATTGGGAAGGAAGACATGAAGAACATGGAGACAAGAAAATTTGGTAAGTTGTATAAAGAGGGAATGAATAAATTAGTGGGGGAACTGAGCTGGGCGTGAGTCAGCTTTGAGTAAGCAGCCGTAATCTGTAACCGCAACTTGCTTTGGTTTTATGCCTTTGCTTCGACCATGATATTCCTGTCCACATGCCACAATTTGTGTGTAGGCTTTTAGCTGTTTCGGCGACGAGCATGATGTTCTCTTTGTTTGATATGGAGGATGCAGCTCGAAGAGACGACCGACTTTGACTCCACAACGACGGATAGCGGGTCGCCCGACTCACTCGAAGACGGGCATAAAACCGACTAGCGGCTGTCCGAGGTCGAGATGACAGAAGAATCGCTTTTGAGCAACGGTTCACTTACCCTAGTTTGAGCTACAGAGCTCTAAAAACCGACGAGCCGAAACAACCGGTCCCTCTGCTGCGTCCGTCCGAGCTTCTTCACTCCGATTGCTTCATTAATTTTGCATTGGTATGTTAACTCTAACAAGTGGCTTTTGTTCTTCAATTGAGACAAGGATGGAACTCCTGACTCGATTCCGACAGTTCTTACCCAAAACTGGGCTTCTCGGCGAGCCTAAGACTAGGCCTCTGGATGGGCCCAAAACTGGGTCTGGTTCGGAGCCTCAGACTCTGCCTGGCTCCGCGCCTGAGCTAACCACCCGAAGAGCCGAAGGCGTTCCTCTTCCGGAGCCGATTACGTAGAAAATTACTTTGCTTAACATTATAGGCCTAAAAATATCATATTCAGTAGGAAAAAAAACATTATAACCCAAAATATCAATTTTTTTAAAAAATTAAAAATATAATAATTAGTGAAATAATATTATTTTAAGCTTCTTTTAACTACAGAAATTATGATTCGGTGCTTAATTAATATAAATTAGGAAAAAGCGAAAAAGAAAAAAACTTGATCATGTCTTCCAGGGCCGAACACAGTAAAGGGACATGACCTCGCTGCTCTTCAAATTCTCTCTTATTCTCAATCGGCTCGTTGACCGATTTCACACGAGCCATATATGGAGTCAGAGAAAGAGAGAGTGTGAGAGAACTTAGGACGGAGGAGCATTTTCCCGCTCTCCATAATGACGGGAACTCCCTGAAACCTAATCATCTTTCTTTCAACGACCAAGACGAGTAGGCTCAGTCACCGGAGCTCGCAGCTAGCTCATCGACGTTTCATACCCGGTCGCTCCATTGCAATCAATCAGGGTTTGACCAAAATTCCATCAGGCACGGTATGGCATTGACATCAACGTGAGAAACTGGATTGCAGGAAAGAAATGCAAGGTCAAGTCAAACATTATCGGACAACCAATATCCAATGGAAGTTGAAACCCTTTCATCAAAAGAGAGCAACATCTTTTTCCTTGAGAACATTTCACAGGGGCAATTGGAGGAGTCCTGAATTTGAGCAATACGAAAGGGCAAAAAAAATCAATAACAAAAACTGTAACTTCTCTGAGATTTTGAGGCACAAGCTCAGAGGAAGCTGCCCAATATTATTAAACAGTTGCCGGGTACAGAATCCTACCAAAGAATCATTCCAGTGGGCATGCTTTCTCAAATGTTTCCTGTTCTTTGCGGCACATGTCAAACTCGTTGGTGTAGTAGTACATGCAACCCACATAATCATCCATCTGCTTGGTGCATTTTTGGTGAAGATCTTTCAGCCTGGGCAGCCATAAGAAAAAGGAAGAGGGTCTTAGAAATGCAGTGTTGTTCAGATGTAAAAATGCAATTGTTTGCTGCAAAGAAACTCTGTCAGCGTAACAGGAACTTACCCCTAGGAACTCCACCTACATATGAACACACACATTTCTAATCATTAAATGATTCAATCGTGCCTACAGCAAATATGAACGTGTGAAAAAGCCTATATGAGTTCCAGGGTGGAACTGGAGGAACCCAACACTGGACAAGTGGCATATTTGGGAAATGAAACGGAAAAGCATGAATGGCAAGAACAAAATGTCAAGATTTGATGGAGGAGATGGACAGAATTCAAACAAGAAGTTAGAAGCAGCGTTCAATCCTCATTTCACATTCATCTCACAGATATTAATTGCAGATATTGTTCAGAAGGCAACTTTGGCAGAAATAATGATTTGATCTGGTGAGCATGTGCCTCAAAATCACCGGATCAAATCAATCTATTATTTGCTAACAACAACAGAAAGAAGGCACTCCCTCAAGCATTCCAATAACTTGTTACTAAAGACTGTAGCAGACAGAGTTGATATATCAAAATACTGATTCTTAAGATAATTGTCTTAGGCAAGAGAGTAATAAAAAAAATCCTAATTCACGCCATTTTTAAGAAAACCTAGAATAACAATGAGGATGTTTATGATTTAACTTGTCTTTCAGCAGGTACATTTATTTATTTATTTTGATGAATAATTCCTACATACAATACTCAAAAGAGAGGGCTTTGTGGCAAGCCCTCAAAAATACAGTGTTCATCATGTGGTAAGTTGATCCCAAGTTGACCTAGAAAGTGAGCATCATTGTTATACTCATGGCTAATCCAACAACGTTTAACATTGTCAAAAAGATACATGGACATCCTGAAATTACATATAATAGGATCAACTTCCCAATCATCAGCAGGTAAATTTATACCACATGGAGATGATTACTATAAATATATCATTATTAAACATATCAGGGAACTTTTGGATGGTTTAAAAATCTAATTCTGTATTTAACAAATCAACAACATTTAGAGCTCCCTAAGTTAGTTTTGCCAGTTAGAAAACTAGTATAATGATCATTCTAAAGATGGCATCTTTACCTTACTCTTGCTCAGGTCAGTAGACATCCATCACTACTGCAGTAAGACATATTATGACTGAATTATGCACAACCAAAAGCATCTAAAGCAAGTCCCAAGACAGAAACGCTTCACATAAGCAACCAAGACATTCACCCAATAGGAAACATTGCTTCGACCATTGCCACGGATGCTGGTATTAGAATGCCATTGAGACTCCACTTTGTTAATATAAGAATTTGAAAGCCTATTCCTGATTAGTTAAGTTTAATATAGCATGGAGAATGGACATATTCCTAAATAATGGGAAAGGATGAGATAACGGCCAAAATGAAGATTCAAGAGGAATACTTATTTCTAATTGACAAAAACAATTTAAATCACTTTCATATATCAAATATCACGTGTGCCACTCAATGATCAATCAATCAACGAACATGGAAGAAGCTAAAGACCATTTTTTAGATTTCAGAACTCAAAGTGCTGTATGCTTATCCAAATGGACAGAAGGGAGTTTGGATCTGTCAACTTGTATGTAGATTCCAATAGTAACCATCCCCTGAGCTGACAACTTACCAGTTCTAACAGAACCAGTTCTTGGAACTTGCCTCTATCACCTCAGAATCCAAATAAAGAAAATCTTGTTTTCAGAATGACAGAGAACCAAGTGCTGCCTGGCCTAGAGGAAAAGGTTTCAGGTGTTCAATTCGTATGAAGATATCACATGATCGGACGCATTCCTTTAATCAATACTTGTAGCGTTTTCTTCTCCCACAGCATTTTGTACGGCAATACAACCAAAAGGCTACTCTTTATAAATGCATATACAAATACTCTACCAAACATCACGGAAAAATCATCAGCAAGTTTTTTCATTCTCCCAGCATTTTAAATGAATGCTCAACACGTGCAGTTGTGAAAAAAAGAAAGAAAGAATAACAGAATTTACTCACAGGCCAAGCACACAGCGAGTCACTTCTCGGCCTGTGTCGAGACACTTCTCGGGGTTGGGATCCTTCTTTTTGCACTTGAGGAACGCCACGTTCTCCGAATGGCACCTCGTCCCTATGTGCTTCGACGATGCCATCAGCACAGACGACGTCGGGATTGGCTGTCCTGATGAGTCCAGATGACCCGCCATCTCTACAATGCATCACAAATCAGTGAAACACATGCAAACATCAATCATAAATCAGGAGGATTATACTTATAAGATCTGCGAGCAAGTCGAGAAATGAACAGAAATGACACTGCTGATCGGCGAATTGCAGCAACTCGCAGAGACTGAATCGAACAATTGATCAGAAAAGGAACAACAATTCGCGGTCTTGAGATCGAACAGGACTCGACTAGGAGCACTTACCTTCAAGTGACAGCTGGATTTTCTCGAGCAAGAGGCAGCTGAAGAAGATCTGTGTTGTGTTAGGGCACTGTAACACTGAAAAGCCTGAAACGGGAGAGATGAGGCAGAAAACAAAATAGTAATAGGTGTTGGTAGAATGGACATATTCGTCCTTGCATTTTCCTTGGAAAATATTTTTTTAATTTTTTTAATTTTTTTCCATTCTACCAATTGGTTTTCTACCAGTTCTACGATTGATCCAGATCATACATTCAAGAACTTTCTTGAGGCCCTATAGTAAAAAAGGCCCATATAAGATTATTTACTGGGCCCTAGCTTTAAACATTTACTAGGCCCATTAATTATTTACTGGGCCCATGCCGCAACATTTTGAGGCCCATTCGTCGTCCTCCCTGAAACCCTCCTCTCCCTTACCATCGTCGCTCGGTTTTTCGCGGTCGGTTGTGCTGATAGGTGATAGCTCCTGGTTTGCATCTCCCGACGTTCTCATCGCCTGCGAACGAGCTCGGATCTGCAACTGTACCTCTTCTGCGTCTTAGCTGTTTCCCAAGCTGAAGAGAAAGAGGTGATACTTTAAATTTTAGAGTTTTCAATATCTTGTCGGTTGTTTCCGGACCAATTTAGCGATTGGGCTGATTTATTTACTGTGAATATTGGCGATTATTCTGCTTAAACCTCTAGGAACCGCAAGGACCTCCCGAAATGTCAGTGGCCCCTTTGTATGCCTCCCCTGTAGTCGTGGGATCTTCGAGCTAATTCATCTCTAGGATTCCAGCTGCCTTGGTATTCATGCATATAGAAAGACATCAACTTTGATTATCATTTCGCTGGTCCAGAGGTTTTTCCATTTGAGAGTAGCAAAATCAATATGGTTAGATAGTGGTACTGTAGTCTGACTGCTTGCAAGATAACGTGGTAGATCTAATTGGACACAACGCAAAACACCCTCTTTTTTCTCTCTTTTTTTTTTGGCTAATCAACACGGGACAGAAAATCTATCTGTTTAGGTTGGTTAAGTAGTGATGCAATCATAGTAGAAGTTTCATCCTACCATCAGCTCCTATATCTGATATGACTGTTGAGCCGCTGCGGCGAGACGCATGCCATTCTATGGATTGATACCAACTGGATGATCAACCTACCTCCTGATGGTTGGAGAGTCCGGCTCTGGAAAGATATCCCTTCAATTTTTTCCGTGGGTCAATAGGATTTTCATGAGATTTTGGGGCAGCGGCCGAACTTTGTAGTGCATTGATTATATCCGTATATGGAACCTACTGGCTGAGATCTTCGTGTTAACATTTTTAAAATTTTTCTAGCTGAATCTGAATGTTGTTATTTTATGTTTTCCTGTTCATCTGTTAGCTTATGCTGCCGACTAATATGCCCTGCTTTTATGCAGGTGAAGATACAAAAATGGGTAGCAGGAAAAAGAAGGCTGCGTCAGTATTCATCAGGCTCGTTTCGGCTGCTGGGACCGGTTTCTTCTATGTCAAGAAGAAGAATCCCAGAAAGATTCTGGATAAGCTCGAGTTTCGGAAGTATGATCCCCGAGTCAATCGCCATGTTCTCTTTACCGAAGCAAAGATGAAGTGAGCCAGCCAGAATTTGGATCCACATCTCTTTTCAGTGAAAAAGATCATTGACAGTTATCATAGTAGAAGTGCGAAATAATCGTCTCACTACCCTTTACTTCGCCTGTTATCTCTGTGCTGTTCTAGTTAGTGAGCTTATAACTTGCTCTCTTCATGCCCATATCATCTCTTTATTAACTAGGATCCCGTTCCCTGTTAAGAAGATCTCGTACTCCATCCAAGTGTTGAGGCATTTTGTAGTTTCTTCATTGCACATTTAAGATCTCTCTCCTTCTCTCTGATGTCCCACTAGTTCAGGAAGAACCATGTCCAATCATTTGGTAGATGACGAGATCAAAAATACCAAATGCCCTGTTGCTCGAAACTGATCTATAAGGTCCCGTTTGGTAGGATGGAATCGATTGGAATGGCATGCAATGGTTCCATAGAAATGGAATGGAATGGAATTTTGATGGAATACTCAATCCAATTCTTTAGTTTGGTATCATTTTTCATATTAAGGGAATGGAATTGGATTAATTACTTAATGTAGTAATCATGACCTTATTACCTAGATATATTAAAGGGTTAAAATTTTTCTCCAATACTTGAAATCGAGCCACCATCAAACTTTTTGCATCCAATTCTTATCAATACAAGCACTAAATTGATAATAACCGAATAATTAAAGTAATTATAGAGAGAAGACGAAGGTGCATTGATTAATTTGCGAGTTTAGGATTTAAGCAATCATGTGATTTTGGCTTAAGATATGAGAGCAAGGTTAGTATTTGAACCTTTTCAATTGGAAAAAAATGGAAGTGGAATGGTGATTCCGCCATCGAAGGACCTGAATGGGGATGTACTAAAGAAAATGGGGAACGCTCGTTTCCGGCTTCAATTTTTTGCATCCAGACTTAAAGAAACGGAATCACACCCGAGATCCTCATTCCGATTCCGTTCCTTTCTGGTGTACCAGACCCGACATCAGGGATTCTGGCTGCCCTTCTTCGATTTTCAGATGTGCTGTAACAAGGATTAATAAAATTTCGCCTGTCAAATCCGACTCATATTTTGCGACCAAAGTACCCTCTTGCAGGACCGGATTCTGCAAAAATCTAATCATCTGAAGACCTTTCTCTCTTCTCTGTAACACGGTGTCTACATCGTACAACATGCGTTAGGGTTCTCATCACTGAACATCATCAGCGTCTCGTTCTCCACGCAACAGTAGTCGAACTTCGTCTTCGTATGGGCATTCTGTTCGTGCGCAACCACCGGACCTTGCTCCCGACTGCCCCCGCCAGCCCCGGGCTCATCCTTTGGGGCATCGCCGTCTTTCTTGCTCCCGAGCATTTCCACCCTCTTCCCCGTCTTCTTCCTCAGCTTCTGCAACACCTTTTGCGGGTCGATCATCCCCGTCACCTCCACGACATGTCTGTTCATATCCGTCTTGAACTCTTGCACCCCTTCAAGGATCGAATGTGAGTCGCCATCAACGAATGAAACCACACGTATTACCATCTGTAATCTGCCCAGGGAGAGGAGAAAGTGGGAACCTTTTATCTTGGCGATGGTCTTCGCAACGGACCTCTCGCATGCATTGCAATGCATGGAGACTTTGAATTCGGCCACCACCACCTATACAAAATAAATAAATAAATAAATTTCCTAGTTACTGAATTAATTTAGAGAAAAAAGGCAAAGGCATTGCACATAAAATTTAAGGATTTTTCCTGTAATTGAAAAAAGAAAACCTTACTTTGGGCTGTTCTTTTGCGTCGCCTTCGTTGGCCATTGACACCGCGAAGGACAGAGAGTCGACGTTAACGGTTGCATGAAAAGGAGGCGGTGGCGGTGGAAAGGGTATATATGTAAAATCATGCAACTCCTCCGGACAGCAACCGGTTAAACGAGGGGACGCCGAGAACAGGAAATCGGGAAAACATCAGCAACCAGTGGCCTAGAAACCTTTTTTTTTTGTTCCATTTTCTTAATAAATTAAATAGAAGAACAAAAAAAACGAGATTTTATTATTAGTTAATTAAAAAATTTATAAATGGGTCATGACTTATTAATATGCAAACTTGATCTATACATTAGAAGTAATTAATTAATTAATCACTCTTTTACCCATAAATTCTTATGCCCCCTTTCTCTGCGTTATTGAAGCCTCTCCAACAATTCACTGTCGTTATTATTATCAATATCCTCGAAAAAATTAGAGAAATCCTCAAAAGCTACGAGACGTAATGGAGAGAAGAGATAGCTTTGAAGTTGCACGAAGAACAATCCCCTTGTCGGATTTTACATATAAGATGGAGGAGGAATGGAGGATACCACAGATCAGAATAAAATTTGCCACCGCAGCTTTTAGCTACAAAATCTGTTGCATTACGTGCGATTTGGATGAGTTAAAAATTTTACAGTACAATTGGCGATACCATAAAGTTGACTCATAAAAAGGAACCCAAAATCGACTCACACAAAGGCTTTGGTTAATTCTCATAGGTTTTGCCGGGTAAATCCGCGTGCCCAGAAGATGTTTAGGAATTATCTCCACACTCTTATGTTTTGTGGCATTTATGCGTCGTGAATGGAAATCAATTTGCCATTCAAGATGGGAGGTGTAAGGTCCACTTCTTCGCCTCCAATCCATGGCATTTACCCAAAGATTAATGGGGTTTAAAGAGCAGAATGTGGGATGTTTTGTGATATATGATTGGCAAAAAAAAGAAAATTAAAAAAAAATCATGAAATTAATATCCGAAAACCGTTGAATCACTGATTAATTCATATTCGAATTAAGTTAGCCAAATCATATTCTTTTACAAGACTCAAACTTGAATTTCCCTTTTTGCTAGTAAGAAATCTTTCTGTTTCGCAGAAAGATAAGGAACAATGTTGAGGATCGAATTCAATCCTTACTACGTGGATCCGTCTTCATCTTCTCTCGGCCATGTTCATCCTCAATATGTATAATAGAAGACCCCATGGGCTGCCGTTTGGCTCGATGGCTCTAATTGCGTCCGATCCCACTCGATCTCGTGCCACAGTAAAGCGCTGGGGTAATCTCGTTCTTCACCTCCCAAGCCTTACTAGTGATCAGTGGACAGATCGCAGACACAAGACTTGACGACATCAATGGTGAAGGAAAATGAGGGGGTTTCACGGTAGCTTTTACGGCCATGTTGACGAGTTTTTCTATTGATTACTTACTTTGCCGCTCACAAGGAATCCAATATATTGGATATGGAACATTATGATTCAGCGCGGATCTGTTCTTTGGTGCTTTCATGCCTGGCTTTCTGCACTAAGTGGCTTGGATCGGGACCCTGTGCCTGGGATTCACTGACTTTGTGCTTGATTTTGTGGCCGATGGATGACTTAAATTACCATTCAAAATTTTAGTAGTTATCATTAACTGATAACCTGCCCGGGATGCTAATTTCTTCTAAAGATACTATTCATACTTGCGTGCCTCATCGAATCGTCTTATGATGATGCTCTTTCTCATGCTATAATATTAGTGTGACTATATATACTCTAGATCAATGGGTCAATCCAGACCCAAAAAAATCAGTGATATCGAATGTCTAGCTTTCTGGAATCTTTCAAGATTTGGCAACTCTGCAATTTCAAAGCCACGGTGGCATTGATTCTGATCGAGGCCAATGTTGGCAAGTTCTTCACTCGTGTGAATGGAGGCAAGTCAATGCCCAGGTTGGTCCCGTAGATGGTGACCCAGTCTTGTAGTATTCCCGTGATATTTGGATACTTATCTCTGACAGTAAGATGATGCTTAGGTGACGCCGACCCAACACCAACTTCAGGAGAACAGCATGGATGGAGACCGACCAACAGATTCAAAACAGGACAGGGACATCGGACCTTCGGAGCCCAGAATGAAGTTGAACTACCCCACTAAGTTCTTTCCCCTGATCGAGGGTAGGTGACCCACGGATATGAAGGAGCCGCCCCCATTGAATCTTCAAATGATTTACATAAGACCGTATTCATGTACCACCAAAAGTTGAAGATGAGTATAAGATCTTTATGATGAAAATGGCAAAAGTGCCAGCATTAGCATAAAAAAGATCTGTGTTTTTGTGGCTATTTCATTAACGCTGATGATCCCTACATACACGGTTGCCCATCCTCCCGGATTATCCCAGGGAACAGGTAAAACCGATCCGTGTTTTCATGAAAATTCGGCATCTCGACACGACAATTGGTGGAAACCCTCCATAATTTCATGCTCTGCACGTTAGAAAGGTCAATTTCTGGGCAAGTTCTATTGGATTGGTTCGAAAGCAAGGCTGTTGGTTTCTCACGTACAGTTATGTGATACTCTAGTAAGCATCCTGGAGGGCCATGGACACATCCAGGATGAGGTCAATCCTGGACTGGCCAAGCTATGATCTATGCAATGCCGTGAGAACTGTTGCATGTTAGATGCTCGCCTAATTCGGCTCTGTTTAATCCTAAGTGGTCATAAAGACATGCTCTATAATCTTTGAATCTGAAATCACATTCTTTTAACTGATATCTTGCTGGAATTTTATGTTCAAGTGGGTCCTTTTTTAAAAGTCAATTGAGTCAAATCTAGATTACTGAAGTTATGGACATATTGAATACGAGGTCATGGAGTGGGTCCCACCAGGACGGTCTTCCACTCACCTTCCAAGCGACTGCTGGTCTTCTTCCTCCGTGACCCTTGTCCGTCTCCCTCTCCTTGAAGGTGGCATCCCAGAGGTTCCTTATAACAATTATCCTCTGAAAACATAAGCAGAAAAATACATTAAATTATCAAGAGAAGTGCGCTACGCTACACCCACTGGACAAATTGGCCAACTTCTCTTGTTCTTAAACTCCCCTGGGCAGCCATTCCCATTCTCTGGGATCTGAATTTCCCAGTATGCAGCAGGGAGCTCGAGCTTCTTCAGGTGGCGTTGCAGATGCTTCTCCTCAGGTACTCTAGTTCAATCCATCCGGTACTTTATAAATTTCCAATTTTTTCTAAAACATTTTTCTTTGCTCAAGTAATCCGACAGTATCTTTCTTGGTGTGTTCTGTGATTCTTCTTTGCTGTTGTTCTAATGAGCTCATGGCAGCTTCTGGTGATTACTTGCTTGAGTTTTGAACCCAAGCTGCTGTTAGATAACATTCCTTGGCTCCCCATAAGGTTGTTGTAAGCAAACCATGGATAAATCCACATGACTCTCTTAAATATGAACCCTGCACCTGTCACAATATTTGCACATTTAGAAGTTATGACCATTCGATCAAAAAGATCGGCTGCCAAAGGGATATCTATCCATCAGTGGATACTTTACATCTGATATTGACGATTCTTTTTTTTAGCCCTTATATTGTTGTGGCAGGCTTTAAATCATCGGGTGAAGGTTTACTTCATTAAAATCTGCAAGTTCCTTTATGTACTAGCTAAGTGGTGACTGCAGCATTCTGAAAGTTGGGATTTCTATGTTCTTTGAGGTGGGAATAAACTTTTTTACATAAATTATGTTATGTCAAGAATCTTCCCGCGTTTATTTGCTCCCCCACTAGTTATGTCTCTGTAAAGGCAAAACATGGCAATTACTTCTTGATGATGCATTTTTTTTCCTGCGATATTGTGTTCTTCAACTTTCAACATCGAAGTGCCATGTCCTTAAGGATACTACGGAGAGTCATATGGAGGGATTATAAGACATTGGAAAAAGATAGAAGTAGGGAATTTGGGAAATGAAGAATAGAGGCAGGAGACATAGTGAGGAAGAGATTGCCGGTTAGAAAGATTCCAACAATTCCTCCGTTAGAACATAGCATTTCTTCATATTCTATATCAGACTCCTCTACCTACTATCATAAGTGTCATGACAAATCTTGTAGATGACTTCGCACGTCAATGTTTATGAAATGCAGTCAGATTCTCAACCCATGGAGCCCACAAGATCAGACATTTCAGGCCCTGGATCCGGCGGAAGGCGGCACGATCTCTCACTTCAAATCCCCCCACGGCCCCCTTTCTCTGGCTCTCGTAGCAGTAAGGCATTGCAGAGTCCTGCTGTTAGTAGCTCATCATCAAGTGGGTTCCTGAGAGGCTTGAGTTTCAAGAGGAAAACTGTTGCGACACCTGAGAATGAAAAAAGCTGCCTCCTTGGGTCAGACCTGAAGACGGCACCTGGAAGCCCTTCTGTGGTTCATATCATGTCTGCGCTTTCCTGGAAGAGATGTGCTTCGCTCCCTGTCTCACCTGCGTCAAACTTGTCACCTTCAGTTTCTATGCCTATTTCAGCAAGGATGCCGGGTGAAAGGCACATACCTTCAGTGAGTTCTGTCATCTTTTTCTCTTATAAAAATGTATTCATGATCTCATTGTCTGGAATAAATTCGCCCCATAGCAAATCTATGTCAGCGGAAGTGATGAAGATTACTGCAGATGAACATTTAGCTTATGTACTCATTTTCCATTGGGCCCACCAACCCATGGGGGGTTACTTTTATGACAATACTCCACGCTTGGAGAACCAATGTTGTCATTGGTTGCGGAGACATTGGTCATGGTTGACACCTTATGGGCTGGGATTTTCTTTCAAATTACACCCCTTTATTTCTTGGTTCATGCCATCACTCCATGGCCACCACCTTGAGTTGCAGCCTTCAGTGTGAATTTGGCTCTAATGCCATCTGTCATTGACAAGATGGAAGAGCACTACTCAAAAGACTAGTCTATTGGGTGGGAGAACCCATTGAGCCTATATAATCAATATTGATTGTTAGGCCCACAAATGTGGGATTAGTTTTATGACAATTCTTGTACGGGACTTCGAAGACAAGATAGTAAAATTGAATTGATATGAACTGAACTCAACCATTTAAGGCCTGTAGATTGCACCTATAAAACAAGATAGTTATGTTTTTAAAATGGTTTCATTTTTCATGTGTCGACTTTAATTCTTTCTATTCCTTTCCGGGTTAGAGAATTCTCAAATAGCAGGTTGTAAAAAAAAAAATCTATAAAGCTAAACATTGTTGGCGTAAACTCTTGCAGAAAGGTACTGCTAATGCTTCTGTCTCAAGGTCGCTTTCTGTGCCTGGAAGAAATATGGTTATTGTGCGATCCATCTCCTTTGCTGCCCACAAAGAACATTCTGCGGCCAGTTCAGCTCAGGGTATGCAATCCAGTTTCTCACTGCATGTGGACTATATCTACTTTCAGCATTTATTCAGTTGCACTGCATTTGTTTGTCAAGCTTTCCGAGTATTTTAATGTTTTTTCCCCCCAAATTTTGTTCGAGAACTATTTAACTACACCATATTTGTGCTCTCAAAGATTTATAAATTTCTGATATATTACTATGCAAACTTCTATTTGTGAAAGATTATGTAAAAACTTGAAGGACTTAGGTCAACATGAGACTTGGGAATTTGGTGAAATAAAGGATGCAACTGCCTCCATCAACTCCTTGCAGTCTCTTCTCTGCCAAATGATTCTAATCCTTATGCCGTCAATTTTGTTTTCTTTACAATGGTGAGAGTATACTGATCTTCAGGATGGATCAGCCCCCTCAGAGTGACATTGATACCCGGGTTCACAGTGATAAAAGATTTTATCAATATTGAACCATATTTATCATTTCCAGTCTAATCACACGACACAAATGATCAAACTTCATTTTAGGAGGATCAGATCAAATAACTCCTGTTCCACTGGAAGATGAAGATGAGGAGATCCCCGAAGAGGAAGCAGTGTGCAGGATTTGCCTAGACGCGTGTCAGGAAGGAAACACTCTGAAGATGGAGTGCAGTTGTAAAGGAGCTCTCCGACTGATTCATGAAGAATGTGCCGTTAGGTGGTTCAGCACGAAAGGAAACAAGATCTGTGATGTTTGTGGGCAAGAGGTTTTGAACTTACCCGTGACCTTGCTTCGGATTGCAAGCTCCGCACAAAGAGACACCAGACAGGATCATAATCAACGGAGCATGACTTCACAATCGATAAGGTTGTCTGATTGGTATTACTTTGCGTCTGAACTAATTGAAGCCCATAGTGAAAAATTAACGTTTATTTAGTCGGAATACAAGAATTCTTATGGAGGAGTAGTTTGTACTTGATATTCTGCAGTGCATGGCAGGATTTTATGGTGCTTGTCCTGATCAGCACCATATGCTATTTCTTCTTCCTCGAGCAGCTCTTGGTATGTCTTTTATTGCCTTTATCCATGGGATCACTGTTCCCTTCACCATCTTAGTTCTTTCTTAAGAGCTGACACTCTAGATGATTTCAACATATCAAATGTTCTAATCACGGCAAAGTAAACAGAGCCAAAATGATTTTTGCGCCCTTTACACTCTCCTGGAGTTTTACTATCATATGCTGATTATCTATTTTTCCCAATTCTGTAGCTTCATGATATGAAATCCCAAGCAATTATCATATCATTTTCGATTATATTGGGTATCCTGGCATCAGCTTTTGCAGTTGTTCAAGGTGCGGTCTTTTGCTTCAGAAATACATTGAACCCTGTCCAATAATAAGTACTCTGATGACCGTATTCTTACCTTCTTGCATTTTTGCAGCAATTAAGGAGTATATATGGACTTATGCAGCTCTGGAGTTTGCATTGGTGGCTCTCATTGTACACCTATTCTATTCTATTGTAAGTACTGAGCTCACATTATAGTTGTTGTAGTGGCTGCAGGAGTACCAGGGTTGCAAAGCATCCTTTCTAGCCATTTGAGCTTTCAATGCAGTTCTGTAATCTCCCTATGAGCATCTTCTATTCTTGAATGCTTCCCTTATGCATCTGAATTAGCCAGCACCCACTAAAGCCTGCACATCTTGGGCAAGATATTGATCGGCTCTTTCGAGCCTTAGATCTAAGGAGCATTTTAACATGCTTGCATACATTCAGATGACTTTGATGCATCATCACGTTATTTGAGATTATTTCCATGTTTCTGCCTCTAACGAGAACACTTTGGTGGCAACTTTTGCAGTTCCATCTGAAGGCAGTTTACGCACTACTAATTGCATCTGTTCTGGGTTTTGGTATGCCGATGAGCATCAACGCATTGTACATCAAAATTTATGCATGGAGAGTTCAAGTTTCCCAAACCATGAACAGCCCAGTGTGAGTTTGCACAGAAGTCATCGGCTAAGTTCAGATAGCCTGTGATGGCTTAATCATGAGGTTTTGTGTTTATATATACATACATACATATATATATGCCATCTTTTGGGGGAAGATAACCTTAATGGTCAACACTCTATGTGTCTCTTTAGTATGATCTTTTTTATGATCCTGTGGGGTTTTGAATAGTCAATACAAGCGACACTCTGTCCCCTTCCCTGTTAGGGCCATGTAAGATGCTGCAAGTTAAGTTTACCAGAGAGTGCTGTTTTTCGTAATCACTTCACTACTCGATGGGACTATGGAACTTAGTCTGCCTAGTCATATGGAAAAATCTGAGAGCGAAGCAAAGGGAAGGTATTTACCCATTAGAACACGAGAGGAGAATATTAATTAAGCCAATGTTCAATGAGTAGCAAGAACTGGAACCGCTGTGAATCTCAGTCTTCTTCAGGCATCTTATTGAGACACTTGACTTGCAGCCATCCATTTGGCTGCGATGTACACTTGAGATGCGACCTGGTCTCCCACAGAGATGAAGATGACGATACCTTAACAGGTGACGGTGGCGAGCGGATTCAACGTCCTACAGATCCCCCTTCCCATTTCAACTCAACCTCATTTCTCTCTGAAATGGGAACAAGCATCGCTTTTTATTCCATTCTCGCGGACGATCATTCTCCCATAAACTGAAAAACATGTATTGCGTCTTGAAATTGTTTCCCAGGTCAACAAGAAATCAAAAATGGAGAAAACCCGTTTCCCCAGTTTTCAAAGTTTAATCTTCAATTTCCCATTTTTAATTCCCGCCAAACCCCATCTCTCTCTGTTATCTCTCTCTCTCTCTCTCTCAGTATTTCTTCGTTCGGAATCCTGGAAAGCAAACTTCGTGTGGCTTCCTGCCGGTTCCGATGAATAAGTTCCACGTTCTACCAGGCAATTGGCCATGGCAAGCGCTCGGTAACGCCCTGATTGATACCTTCTTTGGCATCTCTTTTAATTCCATTCCTGTGACTCCAATCTCAAGGATCTGGTCCTCCTGCTGACTTGCAGACGGTGCACAAGCGGACGATCGAGTATTTAGCGATTAAGAGCGTGGAAAAGTCGCAGAAAAGCAAGATTCTTCCGGAGGTGAGTCCTCATTTTGCTTGATCGGCTGGTTGGTTTGTTCCATGTTTTTTGTGGGCAGCTGCAGTTGGCTCGGTACCAGATCAGTTCTTCATCTGTCAGGTGATTGATTGGTTGTTACTGCTATTGAGTGGGTTGCTACTCACTGACATTTATCCGGTGGCCACTGGAACTAAGAGAACCAAATGGCGTTGCTTGCGGGAAGGACCAGAGTTTCATAAACGCACTAACTTTGTGTGAAGTGTTAAGTGGAGCCTTTGAATCAATGATGTAATTCCCGTTTTCTTCATCAAATGAAGAAACAAACTGTCACTATGATCTTGTCAAAGCTCTATTCTCTCAAGATTAACAAAGTTACTCAATTTTCTTAGGATGGACAGCTACCCGAAGAATCAGTTTATGAACTTGCCTATGATCTGGTCAAAGATCTGCGGTAAGGTAAGATATTAGATATACTGATCAGTCATGAAACACTACTTGTTCCCCTCAAGGAACACAATCGAATTCCTAATGCACTAACTTTTGTGGAACTTGATTTTAACGAGAATGTTGAAGATGAAGCACATGAAGAACAAGATGGCTCTGATATCCTTGATTCTAGCGCTGCTGAAAAATCCTCAAATGAAAATCAGAATCAAGGAGAGGAGGAAGACATGGGAGTAGATATGTAAATTGACACATCTCCTGCTACTAAAATTCCCGGTTCAGATGAACCAAGAACACTTGATCAGGAATCTCCTTCTGATCAAACTTCAGTTTCCACCAGTACCACCGATAGTGGTCCTCAGCTTAAAAATCAAAGAACAAAGGAAAGTTCAGCCTCCAGTCAAGAATATGAGTCTGCAAAATCACCCAGTAATCTCTCTCAAATTCTGCGGCACCCCTCAGATCTCTTGGTCAGACCTGTAATGCCTGCTAGGAAAGCAGATAGAGCTACTGTGTCCATTCCTTCACTTCCTTTCAAGGCCTTGCAAGCATCTGAGTTTGTGAAGATGTCCAAGGGGCAGCTGGATTCCCTCAGCAATAACATCATAACTATTTTCACGGGAAATACAAGCAGTGCGGAGAAACATAATGTTATGAGATATCTTGAAACATTTAGTAGTAATCCAGGTGTAGCAAATATCTTGACCGATGGACCTATAATGCCCGTCCTTGTTAAATTGCTTCAAGTGTCAAAAGCTCAAGCCTTTGCGTGTTCAATGTGCCTTACTTATTGGCTTGTTGATTCGGCACTCCACTTTCATAGAGGCTGATTTATCCCATTCAGGAATTATCAGTCAACTTACAGAAGCTCTAAGAGGCGGCCAGGAAAAACTAAGAGGGTTCTCTGTGGCAGCATTTGGTGAGTTGCTTTTCTACATTTCCACGCAGAATGAGCAAAACAGTAATAATCCAGCAGAGTCTCCTTTGAAGGATGGTCGCCCAGCATCTACCTGGCAGGTCAGCCATTTACTTGTTCATTCTAGACTGCTTGACTATCTTCAACGTTTGTTGTTGGATCTTCAAGAGAGATTTTTTAGGGCATCTGGCCGTCGACTCAGATTGGGATAATTTATGCCTATTTCATTGCTTATTTTTCTTTAACCTCTAGTACAAAGGCATAAATACATTTTCCCGATGCAGATTCTAAATTCATTGGTTTCTCTTGTATCATCTGTTTTACGGATGGAGAGGATAACCTGACCCAACTTTATGCCTTAAGAACAGCTGAGAATATATGCAGCCAGGGAGCATATTGGGCAAATCGTTTCAGCAGCCAAGAGGTGCTCAGTAATCTGTGCCACATTTTCAGAGCCCCAAGAAAGCAGGAGAGTATGAGGCTCACAGCTGGGTCTTGTTTAGTCCGCCTTATTCGTTTTAGCCTCCCAAGTATTCAATGGGTAATAGGGACGCACTCTTTTAAAGAAATTGCGTCCTCCCTTATTAAGGGCTGTCCCCGTGAGCAGCAGATTAGTCTGAATCTTCCAAGCATGGGGGCAATCCTCATGAGCAGCAGATCAGTCTGAATCTATGCTTAGAAGTCACACATTGACCAACATAGGTAGGCATCTCTTGCAGTTGTTGGAGGAGAAGAGTCTTATAACTTGTCTCATCTATCTGATTGAACAAGGAACTGAAGTCCTGAGGGGACAATCACTCATCCTTGTGGCACTCCTCAGTAAGAATGGCAAGAGGTGGCTCTCACATTTCTTTGCAGGGCAAGGCTAATTTCTGCAATGGACACAGTTGCAAAAGAGAAGGATAACTATCTCCAACGATGTCTGGATGCATCTGTTCACATTGTGGTCTCTACCTTGCTAACTTTGCTCGAGAATGTAGCTGGAGATATGCAACAGATGATGGGAGGAAGAAGACATGGTATGTCTCCCCTCAACATTCGAACTATACCAAAGAAAAACATCCATTCGTTTCCTATTATTCTCAACCTTCAGGGGAGCCTTTCTTTCAAACATAGGGTATAGACCTGGCAAAATCCGGCCCGGCACAATAACATTGTGTTGGGCCAGGGCTTATTATGTCTTGCCGGCATGGCCCAGTAATTTTATCAGGCATGCTGGGCCCTATAATCCCTGGGTCGGGCTGACACAATAGCTTGACTAGGGAAATTTAAAAAAAACTAATAGACTACTAGATACTATTGAAAAAAAAAACTCATTTGTGAGCTCATTTATAGTTGCGGATAACCTACGATCAAATAATAATTATCATGCTATCGGGCTAGGCCAGGGCCGTCCCTGTCTTATTGTGCCGTGCTGGCCCGGCACGATATCTTAAAGGGTTGTGCTTGAGCTAGCACTTATCGTGCCCTTCCCTTTATCATGCCATGCCGGTATGGCCCGATAAGACCAAGCCAGCATGATTTGCCACCTCTAATTAGGGTAGCCAACTCTCAGGTTCAGCAGCAGCTGGCCAAGATTGTAAAGTTGATCGATAACCCATTCCAAGTATGTAGCTAAAACTAGTTGTTTGGCACTGTAGTTCAATGTATTTTCCTTTCAAGATATATTTACATACCACTTGTCCTTGATGATTTCTTCTTTACACGGCTTTTAAGATAAATGCCCAAGAATTTGTCATCATGGAGTGGTGGACAAACAGGAGCTGTGAGGCGGAACTGAGTTGGTGATATGGTGTCATCTGCATTTATAAGACAAATGCAATAAATAGAAGAACCAGATAATTGGTTCTGTATTAATAGCTGTTGTTCATTATGAAATTCCAGGGGAGGGATGAGTTCCAGCTGTCTATTCTTCTAGTCATTGAGGCCATGACTGAGGAGTCTGCTTGGATTCTTGAAAGCTTTGACATTTTCACCCGTGGAGTTCTTCCTAGTTTGGCCAATCTATATAAAGGCAACAGGGATGCGGATGCCAGATTCCTCTGCCTCAAAGTCCTGTTGGACGTGATGGTCACTTTTTCAACAAATCCCCTGAGCTGGACCAAAGATTAGATGATTTGAAGTCCATCCCTAACAAGCATTTCCTCCACACTTTACCCGACAATGATTGAGGATGAGGATCTCACTCCCATGTACGTGAAGAAGCTCCTCCTGATGTTCAATGAGTTTAACTACATTGCAATCCCCGCCATCCTACAGCCAAAGACGGTGTCTAAGTGCTTCAAATTCTTGCAAGGTGACCTCCGATGCAAATGTAAATGATGTCAAGCTCCGCCTTGCTTTGGCCTCTGCTCCTGAGATGGAGTCCAAGCTGCTTTCTCAGATAAAAGTAGTGAGAAGGATAGGAAATCTTCTAGAGTATATGCACATTAAGGACATGGACGATTTTATTGAACCCACTCTTGACCTCTGCAGGGCCTTTCTTCGACATTGTCGATCCGCTGAAGCAAGCTGTCAAGTACACAGTGGACTTTAGCAGCAATGCCAGTGTTTCCCTGGAGATGTGTCGAGCCCGTGAAGGAAATATTTCGATCATAGCTTCTGAATGTCTGGTACTCCTGCTAAAGGCAGCTCCGAGAGAAGGAACAGCAGGGCTCCTTGCTAGCCTCTGCAAGGTTAGCCCAATCCTCGAGTTATGGAGGAACAAGGGCATCTCTGATGTCACGCTGCGGAGAATACTGCAAGCTTTGAGCTATTGTTGCAGGCAATATTTGGCACATGGGATGATTCTGTCAATTTCAGTCAAGATGTCTCAAAGATTTAGTATATCGTTTCAGAGGTAAAAAGTTCGAACATCCCTGCTTTGGCTAGTGCAGCAAAGCAAGCCCCCTCGGAGCTACGACATTTTCCAAGTTGCAGTTAATTTACTTACTGGTATAGCTCCTTTTTGAGTGGATTCTGGAAGGGCAGGGAAGGATTCCATTTTCTGGTGGTGGCCCTGGTAAGCTCGACCCACCTGAGCTTGCATTCCATGTACAGCAAATTCTCATCGCCTATACTGGTCCAGCTTTGTATGTCATGCACTGAGTTATGTTTCAATTCCACGTCAATCCTTCAATAGAAGCTCGGCAAATTCTCATTGCCTACACCAGCCCTGCAAATTTATACAACGCTGACCGGTTCATTTGAATGCATTTTGGACCATCCCGTGACCTTTTGGACTGTTTGAAGCTCAGAAGATCTTCGTCCCTCAACCGAGAGGACAAGAAATCACCAGAAAGGATATAAAATATATGCCAGGAGGTGGCAGAGACTTTTCAGCCAGACCCTCAGCTCCTCATCCACCGCTTCCCGGAGTCTCATTAATACGTCCGGCAGTGGCACCATCCATCCCTTCGAGCCTGTCATTAACGTGTACATAAAACATTTGAATTGCCTGACAGCATAAGCTTTCAGTTTAATTGACAAGGATTTAGTTCCACGTAAAAGGGTTCCCGACAATGTCTAAGTGACACGTCAAGGAATTCTTCACTCACATGGGCAGATCTCTGCAGAGCTTGCAGAGACGTACGTAACGTCTATTTATTCTAAATCTAAAGATGCCTTGCAGGTGAAATACAATAATTCAAAGTTTTGACATTGCGAACGCAGCTCCTGGGCAGAAGGTCTGCAAATACTTTTACGAGTCCCAAGCAGAGAAAGTACTTCACTTCTTGAATGCAAATATTCTTCATCCCTCTAAATGAATGATAAGATGTAAAAACACAAAGGAAAAAGGGTTCTCAGGCACCCTTCCCCATCAGCTTCTCGATCATGTCAGCAGCTTCCTGGACAGTTGTGATGCTCTGAGCGCTCTCTTCCTCCACACTGATGCCGAATTCCTCTTCCAGCCCCATTACAATCTCAACCTGAGACACAGAGAAGGACGGGGGAATAATCAGCAGCCACTCTTGTTCTAATTTGCACTAACAAGAATATATGAAAGTTATTGGAAACCCAAAGATGTGAAGGTTGGCAAGAATACGCAAGCCATGTCCCTCCCCCAGGAAAAAAAAAATTCAAATCATATCGAGAGAGTAGTAAGAGTGTGGAATGGCATAGGAGTGGAATAGGATATCAGCATTCATAACTCTAATGCAGTGGATAGGCATGTCTACTCCATTTCAAGTGTACCAAACAGGCCACCATGGAACTGTATCTGCATTTATATTATATAAAGTACCGTGTCAAGAGAGTCTGCTCCAAGTGTAGCAAACTTCGACTCTCCAGTCACAGCAGAATCATCAGGAAGTGCCAGCTGCTTCCGCACTATCTCGCACACCTTGTTCACTGTCTCTGGTTTGGCCTGTCCAGAAATACATGTGAATGCGCCAAACTTTCTCATGAGACCGGTCAGAATAATATGGATACAAAACAAACCAAGAAAGATTGGTGAAATGAAGAAAAATTCATGAATCAGTGTTTGTCAAATTGCCTCATGCCATAAGAAACAGCAAAGGGGGATTCATACCGCACATGAAACCTGGAAACAACGTGATTTAAGGGATGGAAAGCTTCTTCCAGTCACTGGAAAGAAGGCTGATTTCGAGTCGAATATTCTGGACCCAGTCACCTGCCCAAGAAGCCGTCAATAGAACTGGATGACTTATAACGAAGTGTGAAAAGACCTTCTACACATGACAAGCAAATATATCTCTGATATCTAGTAAGTCTAAGTGAAGGGGCAAAAAAAATTCAGCCACTGCCAAAGAGGACTTCAGATTAGCTAAACCGTGACAGATTTTGAGGGCAAAGTCCCGGGATCATTCATATTTGGTCACAAAAAATGGAAATTAAACTGAAAGGAATTGCCTCATAATACCAAACAAAATTCTGCAAGGTTATATTCATCCTATTCTATTTCTATCGATAAAAAATGGCGTTAGTGTTTCCAGCGTAGCTCTTTCAAAATTTCAACTTCGAACAGTGGAGCAACCCGAGACACTTACAGAGCAGACATCGCCGCCAACATGCAGGAAAAAAACTTAATTTTTCTTTCCTAGAACTCATACCCTCACAAAAATATGTAACCCACTGGAACAGCCATTAATAAGCTCATTAACACCGGACTCTAATTAATCTTCTCCACCTAGATTGCTACAACTATTTCCTTCTCTGAAGAAGGCATTAATGCGTTTCACAATATTTTGACAATTGATTCATGAAAATGTCCGAACAGATGCAGAACTATCGGAGCTGATCCGCCAAATACATCCCAGATATAGCTGAATAAAGAGCTGAGCCGAAACACATTTGAAACAAACAAAGAGAATGAATGCACAAAACACCAAGATCGAAGAAAAGGGTCATTTACAAAAACAAAGAAGTAAACACCGAACCGAAAAGAAACAGAACCCAGATTGCCCGGCAGCATCAAAGACGAGAACTAACCCGGATCTGCTTCGGGTTGCAAGAAACAGAGCCCAACCGAACAGAGGTTCCCATCACGGAGGACATCTGGGAAACGCCGAAAATCCTTGGAGCCCAAGAGAGGTCTGAGGGCGGAGATTACAAACAAAGAGAGAGGGAGCGAGAGGCAGAGTGGGAGGAAAGAGACGCGGCAAGTGCGTTGTGGGGACGAAGACTGAGAAGGTTAAATAGCAGAAGTGGGAGCTTGAGACTTGTGAGCGTAGTTTGTATCGAAACTTTCGGAGGTGGTGATTGGCTACAGGGTTAGCCGTGTCCTTTACCAGGGTTGAGTTTGTCCGATTTGCATGTCCATGATATGGAAAACTACGCGTCCACCCCTCCCAAGTTAATGGGCAGGGACAAGTAGTCCTCCAATCTTTTACGTAGGAAAAATAGGTCCTAAACTTTCCATGTTGAGCAATATACTCGAGAGATGGGTAGCATAGTTTTTAAAATCGGACTGGGTCGGGAATCGGTGTAAGTATATGTTTATGGGTTTATAGGTCGGACCGAAGGTTTAATGAGTTGAACCGCATGTTTAATAAATTTACATAATATTATAATTTGAATATAATTTATAATAAAAGAATTATTAATATAATCATTATATTAAGTAAATATTTAATATAAAATATAAATATAAGTCTAGTAAATAAAATATGTACATTATAATATTTTTTTTATTTTTTAGTCGACCAGTTTTCACATATTCAATTAGATTCATCAGTCAGACCAGGAACCGAACGATTCAATTTGAATTTTTCTAACAATTGGGTTTTTTTATAGGAACCGAATAGAGTGGGTGGTCGATTTTCGGTTGAACCGGCCTGTCCGGTCCAATTTTTAAAACTATGATGGTACTGTTGGTTAGATGGGATGCAAGTATCACACGCCCACTAGATATTTATGAACTGAAAAAAATAATATTTCAATAAATTTACCAATTCTCATAGGATGATCGGTTCAAATCCGGATCCCATCCTATGATCTATTGCCAATAATCTCAGAAAAAAAAAAGAGTGATTGGATTTTGAAAACAAGAGGCACTTGGATTCTGGGTGCCATCGCCCATAGACTAAAGATAAAGATGCACGTAGCTCACGTACTTTGAGTTGGGTCCAGTTACATAAATTAGAAAGTGTAGCTTCTTTTTGTTTTTTTGTTTTTACCGGAAGCCTTTCTCATTAAATATTACTGCAAGGCTTTCTCATTAAATAAAATTTCAAATTCGAATATCGCAAATAGGTAAACATCTATAACCGACAAGTTTGACCTCTTCCGATCCTAAACCATTGGCCAAGCATTATCGTATCGTAATTGACTCAGTGCGATCTTTCTCGTTTATATTGATTTGAAATGGTCGCTATCTTTTCACAATTAACAAAAAAAAAAAAAAGGAATGTTCGCTCATGCTTGGCATGTTGAATAAACAGGCAACTAGATTAACCATACCCTCTTCGGTCTCATTTGATTTTATTCCAACCCACCTCCGCGTATAGTGTGTGTGTATATATATATATATATATATTTATTTATTTAAAAGCGCCCACACACACACATTATACAGTGCTTAGGCAAGAAAATTATACGCATTAGAATTAGGATAAGCCATTGGCATGGCATGATGGATCTCTGTTCTTTTATAATTACCTGATATCTAATATGTATTAGTTAACGGCTCATTTACATCTAAATTGAATCAAATTGCGTGTTGTCAAATTTTCACGGTCACAAAATTCGAACGTGCAAATTTTTTTTAAGGAATTTAAACGAATATAATTTCAATTGAAGGAGGGAAAATTTGAGGATAAGCTTCTGACCAAGGCCAGATTATTAGATAATTAGCATGACATCACATAAAATGATGTCATATAATACCTAAATTACGAAATGTTCCCAAGTCATTAGAAATATCACATGTGAGTTACAAGATGATAATCGAATATACTACAACATTTTTATTATTAAATTGAAAACGTATCACTGTATTAGGCTAATTTTCTCAAAACTTTTTGATGATTTTATCGAATTATATAAAAAAAAGAAAATAAACAAATATTAATCACTAAGTATAACTATTCTATTATATTTTCTTACTAAATAATCCCTACGCTCAGATTTCTCAAAAGGAACAAATAAAGTATTCATTGTTCCCACTGTTCTGTCACTTCAGCAGAATATGTAGTATGATCTTCTACACTGCCTCGTGTCAGCAAATGATTCTGTTGGAATCCTGCTGAGCTCTAACACCGACGGAAGTTTCGATCTTTGGTGGAAGATTTGTGAGTTTTCCAACTGGAGAACCCCAAGTCCTATACGTACAAGACGATAGAGAGCATAATACAGGAAATGAGGTCGCGATCCAGCTGGGTGGGGCAGGACGGCTCGTCGGCGGCGATGGTGGCGGATGGGCTGAGCCAGAGCTGCTGGGCCAACTTGCCGCAGGAGCTCCTGAGGGAGGTCCTGTTGAGGATTGAGGCGTCAGAGAGCGAGTGGCCACTGCGGAAGAGAGTAGTGGCCTGCGCCGGGGTCTGCCTGCCGGAGCTGGAGATCGCTTACTAAGGAGATCGTAAGGACGCCGGAAGTTCCTGGGAAAGTTAACGTTCCCTATTTCAGGTAAACAGGTAGTCTTTTTCTTGAATGTTCTCGCGAATTTCTGCTGGGATAATTGAGAAAAATTAGTGCATTGTTCAATTAAACCCATATTTCATTGGCGGTGACATAAATCTTCAGCCCATTTTGAGCGATTTTTATTGAAATTTTGCTTTAACCAAGACAGTACTGATTCCTTGGCAGAGTATTTTTAGTAGAGTATATTCAGATTGTCGAAGACACCTCCCCACGGTATTGTTTTGTGCCATAGATACACGTAGATGGGCAGAACGGCAATGGCCTGAACAGCGCCGAGATCTCTTGGGCCCTCATCACCGCGGCTGTGGACCGGGGCCCCATGGCCCTTCTGATGGACCGAAACCAGGCCTAGGAGAAGGTGGAGGGCCCAGAGCTTGGACTATTGGAGGCCCAGTTGGAGGAGGAAGGCCTGTGGGAGGTCCAGGTGGAGGAAACCTGATCGGAGCAGGTGGTGGAGGTGGCGACCCACCTGGGCCCCCAAAGCAGTCATTGATCAGCCAGCAACAGCACAGGGCGTACAAGCTGTAACATAGACAAAAAACATGTTTAAGAAGGAGACGAAGACATGGATGGAGATGGACCGCACGCGTAAAACTAAAAGCATCAACATTCCCAATAATAGGCATCCGAGATCGCTCACCAGGAAGTTACGACGGTGCAGAGGCCGTCGAGGAGCCCGCCGATGAGACTGAACGGGCCGGAACCAGGAGGTCTCATTCAAGAAAGAGGAAGGGAGCGATGGAGTTCTTCTACTTCTTCTTCTTCTTCTTCTTCTTCTTCTTCTTCCCCCTGAAGCAGTGAGCAGAACTGCCGATTAGACAGCGCACTGATCAGTTGCTTCGGTCGGGAATGAGGAAGCGGTGACACGTGACTGCATGAAATCACTGACAGCTTCCCCATCCGTCGACCCAGCTGTCAATGGAAGAAGACTCTCCCCCCTGTGCGTGTGCTGCCAACGGCTCTTCTTCCTGCTATTGGAAGTGTAATGATATCGTCTTAACTTCAGATAACGTCCACAGTTGATTCTACGTGTTTGATTTTAATTAGATTTGTTAGGATTAGTTCAATATTAAATGACTATCCATTATATTTCTACCTTGATAGTCGCATATAGTAACAGATCATCTTTAGTTAAGATTTATGAATGATTAAGATAAGGAATTAAGTATGGATATGACCCTCAATAACTCATTTTCATCCCCCAATTTGGAGGGCTGGACATCAGGGTCATTGCATTTCCCATACAAGCTGACATCTAACATGACAAAATCATTGAGGATGCACTCTCTTCTCATATGATCTGACCAGGCTGCATTGTGAACAAATTTCATAAATCGAGCCTATTAAGTTGCAAGGATATTCATAAAAAGAAGGCTGCAAGGATGAAACCTCAACTGGCAAACTAATTGCAGATTCGATCATATACAGATGAAGAAACAGAAGAAACACTGCCGGGTTACAAACAAAGGGGGAATGGAAAGATTTTTTACTCCCAACCACTCTCCTTCAAACATCACATCCCCCCTAATCACAAATCCAAGATTCATGAGCCCTCACAAACTTCCCACGTCGACTCTGAAATCTCTCCTGCTATATTTACCAGCATATAATTGCAACTAAGCCAGAAGAATCCTAATTTCGGAAAAGCCAACACCTGAAATAGTCGGATACAAAGAACCCCCCATCATTATTCGCTCACTGGTGAGAGCCAGACCAATTTCTTCCCTTCCCTTCACTCATTCATAATAGGGTCGAAGCTTCCCATTGCGGCTGCCCGCTTCTTTTCTCTCCAGTTCTCCCCCCATACTTTCGCCTCAGCAACTGCCCTCTCCCGGTCAAGGTCCCGGTTCCTCAGCATTGCCTCCCTTGCCCTCCCCGCACTCCCGGGGCTGTTCCTTTGTGACTCCTGCAACTCTGACTCATCCAGACCCCACTTCCTTCCTGAGCCCCCTCCAGACTCGTTCTTCCCCACATCGGTCCCTGTGCTGCTCAAATCTCTTCCACGGTCCCGTCTCCTGAAATCTGGTGAGTTCCTGTGGGTTGAGGGAGACCCATGACGCATCCCACTGTCTGGGCTGTCCAGCCCAGCATCTGCCAGGCTTCTCCTGTCATCTCTGAGCCTTGGCGTCAATGGGCCTACCCTGTTATTCTGGGCTGCAGCTGCGGCTGGATCATAGGTCTGTGATGCAAGGTAGGTGAGAGCAGTCACGACATCTCCAATCAAAGGCCTCGTGGCTGCCTGTTCCTGTAGGCACATGGCTGCAACAGCAAGGGCTTGGTAGAGTCCTCTCATTGGGTATCGCCCTTGCATTAATGGATCTGCCATTTTCGGGAACTTCCTCCGGTCTTTGAAAAGTGGCCTTGCCTGAAAAGAACCACATTTGACAGCATAAAGCAAACAGTATAAATTAAGAGATGCATCTTAATTCTTAGTTCTCACTAATCTGTCCCTATGAATATGAAGATTATCACCCATGTAATTACACACATCAGGTTCAATTTCCTGGCCCAAAGTCATTCAACTTTGGAGCAAGACTGTGCTACCATGCATCATAGATACTTTGTCAAGAGGTTCAAACTCCCCTAATACCATACAATACTTCAAGTGCCAGACTGATGAACCAATAAGGCGAATGCATGAATTGAGAGGTTTAACTACCCATTGAAACTAAACTATTTTTCTACAATCCACTCTCGAACATAAAAATCACATGTCAGCAGCAACAACTTCCTCTTATTTCTGATCTTGTTCCATCCAAGGTCCCCAGCTTTTAAAATATGATATATTGAAGGACAATAAAGCCAATATATATGATTCCAACCTACATGTTTGAATTTTGTTGATACCTTCAGAATTGAACTTATCACTATTTATAAAAATCTTTTGCAAAAGAATTGCTAGACCGAATGCAAACAATCAAGTGTTTAGTCATTTTTGTTTTAGGCTATTTAGGTTCTAAGAGCTTAGTGGACTGGAGAGGCTTATTATTCCCAGACCAACTGGTTTAGCCTAGTCTGACATAATGCTGGATTGATGTTAGAAGATCTAGGTTAGATTCAAAAGGTATCATATACCAGCGTTTGTGAATCAAAGCTAAAAACACCTACCCAAGCAACAAGATTATGTTCTCCTGGAGCCCTTCTGTTATCAATTGCCTTGCGCCCTGTGATAAGCTCCAAAAAAACAACACCAAAGCTGTAGACGTCAGACTTCAGGGTCAGCTGACCTGTCATGGCATATTCTGGAGCACAGTACCCATATGTCCCCATAACCCGAGTAGAAACATGGGTCTTATCACCTACAGGCCCTAGCTTTGCAAGTCCAAAGTCTGAAAGTTTTGGGTGGTAGCTCTCATCAAGAAGGATGTTAGATGATTTCAGATCCCTGTATATCACTGGTGGGTTGGCCTTGTCATGCAAGTACTCCAAGCCTTTCGCTGCTCCTGCTGCTATCTTCATCCTTGTGTTCCAGTCCAGTGGCTCCTTGTCTGGTGGAAGATCTGAAAAGGACACAACTTCGGTGAGAATCAAGTGGTGTGCAGTAAATTCACTGAATTTTTTTTTCATTTTAAAAAGAATCAAATAATTTGATTTCGCGACTTACAAAGTGCCATGTCCAAGGAAAACTGAATTAAACATGGAAGGTGAGTCGTTAGATAAATTAATAATTACTAATAAACGATGCTGCTCCAAAGTAAGACCCCTCTTTTTATTATGGTATGATCAGCCAAAAACATGAAAACATTCATTGTTATTATTCAGCTCCGACATTCCTATTTAAGTTCAAAGCACTAAATATCAGGTCATCAATGCTTACAGATAATGACATGGGACATTCTTAAGGCATGCAAAGAAGCACAATAAATAGAAGGAATAGATTTCATTCTCCATAAGTTTAATTCTTTCGCATCATATTCCATCAGCTCTAGTACTTTTGCTGCTGGCTACACCACCTCTGCAACAAATTCAATCCCTCAGCTGCCACTTGGGATAATACAATTAACTCATCTATTATCCAACTGCAACTCTTTATTTTCTTGACATAGGATATTCCACATTATTTTATTCCATTCTACAATAACAAAACTAGCCGAAGAATGTCATCTAATCACCTGAAAGCTACATTGCTTCTCCTTCCTTTCCAATGAATATGTACCATCATTTAGGAAATTGTGGGCCATTTCTCACTCCACATAGTCAACAATCCAAATTTAGGATCACTTCATGTGCCTTCTAATGGTAAAACCACACATGTAGAAGTATAATCGTAACATTTTTCTTCTCAATTTCCAGATTCTGTGGTAACTATATCTGGCAAGCTCAGGACCACTACTAGCACAAGTAGTAATCAATGTTCAATCCATCACCTAGTTGAGGCAGCGCATGAATCAGATCCCAACAGGGAATACCTTGTTAGCAACCATCACTATCTCATGCAAACCATGAAGCTTGAATATCCGCCAGCATAAAAGAAGAGACCAGAAATCGTTACATCCCCTAGCACCGAAAACTTCAATAAATTTTATGCCAAAACATATACTTACCATGCAAGTGATCCTCCAGTGATCCAAGGGGCATAAACTCATAAACAAGTAGTCTCTGATCATGATCGGCACAATAGCCTATCAAGTTGACAAGATTGGAGTGGTGAAGTAAGCTAAGCATTAGAACTTCCACCAAAAATTCTCTGGTCCCTTGAAGTCCATTTGGATCAAGCTGTTTAACAGCCACCACCTATATGACATAGAAAATTTGTATGAAAGTAACAGATGGTTGAAGAACAAAACAACCAAATCTTATCTAAATTCAATAAGCCATCAGCTAAAGGCAGAATATTCAGATAGAGAAAGGAAAAAATATATACATTAATACTTTCTGGCCAGACAAATTGGGTAATCAACACAATATCAATGCAGGCCAAAATTCCTTGTTCAGATTCCATTGCTTCTAGTTCATAATTATGCCCAAGAAAATTTTACAATACAAACAAATTATGATTCTGACATTCTATCTATAAGAAAATATTATCCCATAAACATCCCATGACATCTCAAGTTTTCCCTCTTTGCATCAATTGCCACAGAATATGGCTGCAAAAAAATATAAAATTCAGTGGATGGAGGATATTCCTTTATATGATAAATTACCTGCCCGGTGCTCTCCAGGCGGCCCTTGTATACACGGCCGAATCCTCCTTCACCCAACAGGCATTCGGGCCGGAAGTTCTTTGTGGCAGTAGCAAGCTCTTGAACAGTGAATGTCTGGGATGAAATATGGGCAATGGATCCCTCTTTCGGAGCAGAAACTTCCTTCTTTGGATCTAAACCTTCTCGGGAATTGGATTTATCTAGAAAGAAGTTGAGCCATATAGGTAAGATACTATGTAGAACAATGACCAAGAAAAGTAGGATTTCAAGCGGATTTACATCTCAAGGTGCATTATCAATATCTTGGAAACATTCCAATTCCCTTGATGTTGACAAAGATCAACAGTAGCTCATAATGATGATATAGTCTGACCAATTCAGACTCCATAACATAAGTTCTTTAAGGGAAAATTCATAAAGATCATATCAATAAAAGTGGAACTTTTCTTTAGTCAATATAAGAAACTTTAATGAGCTATTGTGATCTCACTATAAAACCTCGTTGGATATATTTTCACTGTTCAATCTGAGGTTTTGAAATTAGAGGAATGTTTAGTACAGAAAGTGCAAAAAATGCTATTATCTCTAGTTTTTCTTTTCATTTCTGTCTTCAACTAAAATGGCTTAGCGTTGCCCAAGTAACCATCAATAATCCCAAATTATTCTTAGCAAATTGCATTATCCAACCTTAAATACAGAAAATTCATCAAGAAAAAGCTTCATTTTGTCCCAATAGGCTTTGCTCGTTGCAGCAAGCATCAGAATTTTCACTTGATTGGCACTCGGTGCCCTCAATTTACCCTGAATTTACTGGAACATCAACAAGGAATGAAGAACCAATAATACAGGAACACATATTACTGCAGGCTCGTAGAACCCATACGTGATAATGGGAAGTCACTGAGAACCCTTGACATGACAAGTAAATGTCCCCAACTAATCAATGAATTATCAGAGAAACACAAAAAAACCCCAATTCTGTATCAGATGAACAAGAGCATGCCTCTAACAACAAATTCAACACCACAACACTTGGGAGCCGCCAAGAAAACCCAAAATTACAGCATGACCTTCAGCAACGCAACAAATTCAAGAACACAAAGCAAGCCGCAATCATTTCCAGGCGGGCAAAAAGATTTCTCCTTTTCTTTTGGTCTTTTTACCTGAGCCGAGACTGGTCAAATGGTGATGGGACTGAGCGGCGGCGGCAGACCCTTCTTTGACTGAAGAAGAGTCCTTCTTACTGTTCACTTCCTTCTTCACTCCCCCAATCCCCTCCTTGCTGTTGGATGATCCAAAACAAGGAAAACACCCACCCATATCAGAAGCCCCCGCGAATCAAACGAACCCGAATTGAACGCCCGGCTCAGAATCAGAGCTCCCGAGTCATAAAAAACCTCCCTCAAGCTTCAAACTTCAGTGGTCGTTCTCCAGAAAGAATCGGGAAGCGCCCAGCAGAGAATTCTCATCAAAATCGCCGCTTTCCTCTATCTGGAGACGGCTCACCTGCAAACCTCACGGCCCAACAAGGGGGGAGATCGGGACCAACTAGCAGATCAACAACTCAGGGAAAGAAGGAGCGCAGCCGATGATGTGTAGTGGAACTTGGAAGATGGGGTAAGGTAAAGTGCAAAAGGAAGCCAAGGGAGAAAGGGCAAAATTACAAATTAATGAAATTTTCAAAACAATTTTTGAGGGAAGTGAATAGCAATTAAATTTATTAATAAATGGTCTTTGGAAATTATTAATAAATTGCAATTAATTATTCGAGTAAATGGGCAGTTAAGAGCCAACAACCATACGTAATCTCCTCACACTCCACTTACCCACTTTTATCTATTGATTTGAATACATACGAAATTTTTTTGGTACGCCGGCCGGGGACGTGCACCGAATTGAGATGAGCACCGAACCAACGTCTCCCTTCAAATATACTATGCTGCCGTCGCTCCCTCCACACGCCAAAAAAAACATGTCGTAAATCATGGCACTTAATTGCCAATTTCAATGAGAACCGAGCCGCCTATTATCAAGTTATGTTTTTTTTTTGTTTTATATCAATAGTGTCAGATATCGTAATAATCAATTAATTTATCGGTCGATATATCATACAATCTGATACAATCATTAATCTCTAGATACCGATTTCTGAAAGTTTCAAATTCTAAACCTGACCTACTATTTATTACCAGTTTACTAACGAATTATGATTAAGTCATGATTATCACTAAGTAAAAGGAAAAAAAAAAAGAAATTGAATTTTCAATTGTTCATTTCATTGTTGGATTTTCCAAATTTGATCATTTATATAGTGTAAAACTACATTCATATTAGAAGAACAGATATTATTAACCCCTGATACTCGCAAAGTAATCAAATCACCAGTAATTAAAAAATATTTATAACATAAAATAATTATTAATTTTCTAAATTTATAAGAATTAGGAAAAAAAAGGAATTAAATTACCTCAAAAAATCCAGATATGGGCTATTTGTATTTTTTTTGGCAGAGCAGTAATTAATTAGTCTATTTATTTATATATTTAAGAGAATAATTAACTAATAATCAAAATCACCACTGCTAGAATATAATTAATGGTGATCACGGTGGTGAGAGTGGGCCCCGTGGGATGTGCTTCCACACCTATGACAGACATTTTCAACACGTTTTAAGAATTATTTTTATTATAATGTAAACGTCTCCCATTTCTTTTAGTAAATTTTCGAATTAAATTAGGAAAATTTTGTGGTAAGGGAAATACAGGTGGTGTGGGGAGGGGAGGGGGTGGTCAGCAATTGTCTGCGGTCGGAGCTCAGCTCTCCCGAGATGTCTCTTCATACCGGCCGTTGGATTCGAAAGATCAGAGGGCAAAGGGACCATGACGTCACGGGCACTTGATCCAACGTCCGTAGAGGATATTAAAATACTATTTTCCGGACACCTTCCTCTTTAAAAAAAAGATAAATATAAAGTAATTTTGTGAGAAAAGGGCAAAAAAAAGAGAAAAATCACATTATAGGAAAAAAATAATGCACCAATATTATTCCAAAATATTATGATATTAAATGACATATATCTAATTTTATCCTGGTAATATTTTTATCTAATTTTTTTCCTAAGATAAATTTTAAATTTAAATTTTACTATACTACGCCCGAACCACACCATGTGACTGTGTACTAAGCCGCGAGCTTTGAGTTGGTTGGGACCGTGAGGCGCCTAGTCACTGCATGTTATTTTGGACCGCACCACCCCCTTGCAGTGGACTTCTCTTGCAATTTAATAGATGACACCGGAGCCAGCAGTGGCTGCGGCATCGGAAACTGCAGTTCCTTGAAAACAGGCGGACTGACATGAGTCCAATTCCGACGGCCAACAAAGTCAGATATAAAATCTGATCACCGTCCAACAAAGGGGACACCCACAAAGCCGATCACCATCCCCAATAAATATATATATATATATATTTTTTTTTCCGGTCGCATGTGCTGTTTGAAAGCATTGGCTTATGATAGTTGCCCGATCTGGCTCCATACTTATTCAAATAGGATACCGTAAATTCTGTCTAAACATAAATTGTATGTAAACAAATACAGATTCGCGTGAGGCATTTTCTATTCCGGATCATTTCCATGATTCTCAGTATGAAAAAAGTGCTAAGGAAAACGGGTTTTTTTCTCTTCAATTTCATCCAAGAGGTAGTTGTCTTATGGGTCTGGTCGAGATTAGCAATGAGATCAGGTACCAGCTTGTCCTTTAATTTTCGTATATTTTTCGCAAAATAGAAATTAATTTTTCTCGAGAGCACACGCACGCATGGTTGATCTATAATTCCCGCTAGGATGTTGACTTTAACTATACTGCGTACATGCGTTGCCCAATTTTAGGCACGTGTTAAGAATAACTCGACCATTCTCCCATCGATCATTACGAGGAAAAAAATGGGAAAATAAGTGATTATCGGTGGCATTACCGAACAAAATCACGGTCAAAATAAACGCACCATTCCAAGTCAAGTAGAGAGAAAGAACCGTTGAGCATTAGCCCTTGGATTATGCAGGAATTTATGGGACAGGTGGAACTATACTCGATTTTATCTCCAGTTGATCATTGAAAGTCCTACGTACAATCTGGACATAATCCGAATCAATCAGTGCTCTTGTCGTGGCTAATAAATGTCTAATCTAATTTATTGCTTTCAACAAAAGAGATGTGGGCAAGTTGTTTGTCTGATTCATTGGACGGAAAGCGAGAAGAGGAGAAAGCATGGGATGTGAAGAGAAAAAGTTGAAGATTTCCTACATAAGTAGTCTCATTCGTTATGGCAAAGAGGCAAGAGGCCAAGTAGACGAATCTAACTTTGGATTTCTTGCTTTTCTTGGAACCTTTCATCGTGTCGGGACTCGGTCGGTCCCCGGCACGCACAACTAACGCATTGGCAGCGCTTCATTCGATTGTTTGGAGTCGGGTTATCCTCTCTTTCCATAAATTATATACCTCGTGCATTGTACGCGTTTGTCTCTACTTCATTACATAGCAACATGGACCGGAAATTAGAATATACTTGAATTGTCGTGATGATGATTAAAACGGGAAAAAAATTTTAAAATTCCCTCCGCGGGTCCACGGCCGTGCGCGGCTGCCTGCCAGCCTACCTGCTGGGCAGGCAATGAACAAGATTTTTCGTGGTCAATCGGACGGTTCTCGAGCTTTGACCAAGGTTTTGTGGCGGACACGTGGAGCACTTTGCTTGGTCAATCTTGGTTGACCGGCCGAGGGACAGTTATCCCCCATGGTCTTCCCCTTTTGTTTTTTCAGAAACTTCCTGCGGGACCAATCCGCGGCCGTCTGTTGTAGCTGAAATTGGTATGTTACACACACACACACACATATATATAGCCTAATCTTTCTTTCATTATTTCTTTTTTTTTTTCGTTTCGTTTTTCCTCTTTAATTTTAAAATGGTTACCGTTTGATATGTCAAAACGTGTGGCTTTTCTCACGATCGAGTGGAGAACAGTTGCCTTTGATCTCATACGATTCAGATTAATCGGAAGAGAATTTGATATTGTTTGAAAATCTGTACCGGATGACCGGAAAGCTAACCGGCTCCGTGGATGGGGCCCCTCCCGGTGGTCGAAGGCATTGGAGGGGTGGTTGGATGCGGCGGAGAGAAGGAGCCGGCCAGTGTCTGGCCAAAAAAATGTTGAAGTTCTTGAGGACTCTGGCGAAGCCCATCCAAATAATTTATGTTACCACAAACCCACATTTCAATTTGGTCCAAGCTGGATCACATTGACTCGACCAGGAAGGTTTCTCAAGTCCCCTCCCACTTGTGGGCCTCGCCTAATGCATTCTCACCTATCACAGTTGAATAAACGTCTTCGGGCTTTAAATGTTCACCATTCCCCGATCTAATCAATGTTGAAGTCGGACCGGCTTTTTTAAGGATGTAATTTTCTCGACTGTAGTACGGAGATGAAGAGGCGCTGAATCACTCGAACAGTTTCCAATCTGATCAACTTTATCGAATCTGATTAACCTATTAGAATTCAGATCATTAACATGTACACGTGCGTGTATATGTATATGTACGGTACGAAAATCTAAGAAGGGCAGATGAAGGGAGTTCGGAGTTTTCTGGTTCCTCATGTAATACATATCCTTGGCTCGCTTGAATGATCAAGACCTGCCCTGAGATCCATTATATGTCTGCTCGGTACGATACTTAATCGAAGTGTCACCCTCATCCAGTGCTTATATCAATGGGCTCGTCGACGTAACGATCATCATCGAGGAGTGACCACTCATCGGTGCACCGCCGCTCTTTGCCGTCCTTTTCGAATTAATGCCTTTTTCAAATGCATGTAAATTTGTCGCACTGTTTTATTTAAATGGCAAAGGTGGAATATGCACTACACACACATATATATCAAAATGCACGGACAAGGGGAACATTAGCCTCTCCTCGCCTTCTCCCTTTTCCTTGCAATGAAGGAAGAAGGAAGACGACGTCGCCTGCGTAACCATGTCTCAAGGTGATGGGAGAACCAATTGATCATTCGCGATTGATGATTTCTGCAAGTTTCTCGACTAAATTATTCCATCATGAAAATCGCTCGGATTAATTATCCTTTTTTCGTTTGTCGCATGGAGAACCCATGTTTGGCTGTCGAAGAACCACGAATACTGTCGATATACGTGCATGCATTTTGGAGTGTGATTTGATGTCGAACAATTCTACTGATTTTTTTTTAAAAAAAATTTGCCTGCTTACGCAATATTTACAATGTATATATCTATAAAAGCTGGAGGATATTTCGGTGCGAATGCAAAGCTATCATTAACGCTAACCTCACGCATAAAAATTGAAAATGAGCAAAGAGGCCCATATGATACATGCATGTGTACGTGTACATATATATATGGGAGGGTGTGCATGTATATGTAAATAAATGTAAACATATGGACAACATTGAGACCATTCTTAAGATAAATCCTCGTTTTTTATTAGATTAATCGATTTTTTCCGACAATTTAGTGATTTTATTGATTAAAATGGCACCAATACTAATGGCACAATAGCAAGGGACCGTGATCGTAGCTCTTAATTAGGATTTTTTTAAGTCATAATTAATATGGAAGGAGAATGATGTTACGACAGTAGATCGCTTTTCATAGAGGTTTCTCTGGGCTGCTTCGGAAAATAAACTCGATCATTAAGAAAAGAAAGCTATTATTGCCTCTAGCTTCATCATATCTCTATGGATATCTTCTTCATAATATGTTCTCATCCTTCATACACATGTATGTATATATATATATAATGTGCTTCAAAAGCCTCGCGGGAACATAAAAATCAGAAGCCAAAAACTTAAAAACTCAAATACGAGGAAGGACTTGAGAGTTGAAGTAGTTATATATATACGTGCGCTTATTCTAGAGCCAAAGGGCACCAGCTTCCTTGAGCATTTTCTTGAGGGAGCCATTGAGATGATGTGTCATGACGGTATTGGCTGACCCGACGAACTTCCCACCGATGAAGACGGCTGGGACAGAGGGGCTGCACCCGAGCCGGGCCAGGGCCCGCTCCATCTCCTTCCCTCTCGAGTCCTCGTCGAGCTCGCAGATCGCAGGGCTCACCCCCAGCTCGTAGAACAGCCTCTTGACGGCATGGCACATGCAGCACGTACTCTCGCTGAATATCACCACCGCCTTCTGGGACGCCAGCTCCGCCACCCGGTCCATGCCTTCTGAGAGAGACAATTTCTGCCAACCTTGGGATCCTCAGCCGAGCGCGTACCACTTATCTACTTACAAACAACCTACCGAATCCTGCTCGATCCGTGTGTATACATATATATATATATGGCCGGGGCTTTTCAACTCCGCGGGAATTGATCTAGCTAGTGCTCCTAATGGGGTTTTGGAAAGCTCGATCGAAGAGAGCGACTAAGGTAAATGGAGATGGAACGTTTCGAAGGTTTTTACAAGTCGAGGAGCTCTGACACACTTGTGATGAGGAACGGGAGCCTTATGACCACATATATATATATATAGATAGATATATAGGTTGATAAGCGGAGCACTCATCAATGATTTCCTTCTTCTCTCCTGAAGAAATTCATAAAATCTATTGTATAATAAAAAAATTTTGTGAAAGAGACGGAAAAAAAAAAAGATGTGTTAGAGGTTCGTGGAACCGACACAATTCTCTACGTTATAATAAAACAATTTCAAAATCAAATTATTAACTCACTGTAGTTTTCTATCTCAACTTGCTCTTTTTCCACTTAGATTCCTGGAGATTTTTTCACTATGCATGTTGCTCAACTCTTATAAATTCTAAGTTGGAATACTATAGATTGAGAAAATTTACTATTAAAATATTTTATATATCATATTAGACCAACAAGAGTTTAGACTATGAATAATCTATTGGATTTCTACATATAAAATAATAATAATAGCATAGATTAAACAATGAATCATATAGACGTATATATACTTAGTATGAATCTCATGAAGACAATCTTAGCTCGATCGAGCTTTAGGCAGATAAGGATCGTGTGTGGCTTGCTCCTACATGTTCGTCCTCCTCCTTGTCCCAAGAGTCTAATTACCCCCGATGTCCGGATAAGCCAAAGGCTGCCGAAAGTGATGAGAGAATTTCTCTTTAGTTTCCCGGCTGTTATATAGAAATCCCTTAGAGTACCGATTAATTATTCACATATATATATATATATATAGATATAGATATAAGCAAGCGGAATATGTGCAGCAAGAGTAAAACTCTCAGAGCATTAATTCTTTTCATGCATATGTGTGACTTGGAATTCAAGAATTACCACTCCAATTAAGTTATGAACACATTTAAACGAGTGTTTTGGATTATTAGATATGTGTGTGGGGATATGCATATGGGCCACTTGAGGGGATGGGGATCGATTGTTTGGGGGAATGTCAACTTGTGATAGATTGGGGGAATATATATCCGAGATCATGATCTTAGGTCCTTATTCATGAGGTTCCGGACTATTTCAAATAAAATTCCAATTCGGGTCTTATCAGGGATCCTTAAAAGGAACACGTGCAAATCGTTTATGATCGTCCCTTTAAAGTGTTCGAGAAACTCAAATTAGCCCAACTAGTGGATACAAACATTATATATATATAGTATTTAGGGTACTTAAATTGACCTCTAGTTTAGTTCACTACTTGATATGTCTCGAAACTGAATTAGTCTGAAGAAATGTCTCTTTCTTCCATGCAATTAGGTTAAATTATACTCAATCATTCACTGATAAAGGGCTTGTCCAACTATAAGCCCAAACCGACAAAGCCCACTAGGCCTTAGAGACCCATTCCAAAGCAGAGAAAGAGAGGAAAAAGTAACCACGAAAAATTTAATATAATAAAATCTCGAATTCAAATCTTATGAATGTATGATATATGTATAGATTATGTATATATATATATATATAATTGATGATGTCGTTTATTGAAATTGAGGTATTCTCTGCTATCATTCATCCCCCAAAAGATGCCCTATCAAGAATCTGAGCAGACACGTTAAAAGAATTATAATTGATAAATATGCGGCATAGGCGGTGAGGAATAATAATGAATGGTAGAAAAAGCAATAAAACTTATTCGAGGGAGGGAGAGAAAAGAGATTTGAGATTCTCGATCTTCCACTAATTTATCGTAATTGCATTGACATACATACATACATATATATAGATATGAATATCGTACTATCGATTTTGCATCAATTCGGATGAATATATATATAGGAGATTATATATATATATATATGTATGATGTGATAATTTTAAATTTTAATAAAATTTTATCAATCTAATAAATTCAAGTAAAGTTGACATGATAATTTTTTTTTGAAAATTAATTCTCATCATAATCACAGTACTCAATTTGGATCCTATTTAAGGGAAAACATATCAAATTAAAATATAAAAAAAATTTTACTAGTAATAATAAAAATTTAAATATCTTAATTTTATATCTAATAAGATATTTTGGAATACGATTCCCAATGGCTTCGGTTTCTTTTCTTTATTGGGTGCCACAGTTGTCCATGCACGGAACGCAACTACATTTCACCGGCCTTTTGCCCGAACGACAGTCCTTTTTTGATATGCCACGATCCGTCGTCGCATTAATTCTCTTTCTTTTTTTCTCATCTAACCTTTTACATCAATTAAAAATATTCGATTTCAAAGATGAGGATACGAAGCAGTAATCTCTCGATATAATAATAAATAAGTTGTAAGTTTGATTCTTATGATAAAATCCTCCGTATCCCTTTATTTTTCTTTTCCCTTATCTCATTATAATTTCATGATCACCGAAAAAAAAAAGGAAAGAAAGAAAAAGAGCCGATCTCTTCGCTTTTCATTCTCGGGTGCAACCGTTGTTATTACCCGCCCTACTTATTTAGATGGTCGGCCAAGCCAAGAGACCGTGCCGGTCAATGTTCATGATTCGACCCGACTACACATAAGTTCCGATCTCGCTCTTCTCGTCGACTCGATTGTGCTACGTGCTGCCAATTTATGGTTGCTCATAGTGCTCCAGATCTGACGAGAGAGATTGTTATTGGCTTGGAACTCTGCTATCTCTTTAGTTAAACCGACAACGTGTGGAAATTATGTGGAGTACAGGCCCGGAGCTGAACTAACCTTTTGAAATTCATGCACGCGCACGTTAGGCGATAACACTGAGGGCATGAAACAGTGTGTACGCATATATATATATATATATGTGCACATTTGTGTATACACGAACTTACGTACGTACGTTCGTTCTCGTCACTCTTATCAGTTCAGGGTGTGCTCACAGTCGCGGTGGATTTTTTTTTTTGTATAAACCGTCGATATCCAGATGGAATTTATCCAGCTGATTAATCCGGATCGTCCCGGGTCGGCCCATTTAAGGGGTTAAGAGCTCCCCGCCGCAGGTGGGACTCGAACTTGAGTCCTCCCATTGGGATGATGAGTGCCGAACCACTCGACCACTCGACCACGCCTACAGTGGGTGAGTCGCAGTGGATTTACGGATACGTCCCAAGCCAAGCCAGTGACTGTATAGAATGTCTTTCTTGTAGGACCACTAGAAATTTAACCAGAAGGTGAAAGGAACAGCTTATCCCCTTTCACCTGGCTGATTTCCACATGAGAAGAATGAGAATCTATCCAGTGCATGCAAAGGGGGGGAAGGGGCATGCTGGTCCCGATTGGATAAAATCCACTAGTTATTCTCCATCAATGCGGATTCCCGCATTCCAATGTCTGTTCATCGATATTCGATATCTCTTCCTCTCGAGTAAAATCTTGTATTCAAGTTTATATGTAGATGTGGATGGAAAGAAAATAATTAATCTCGATGAATTAATAACAACGGTATGTGCATCCATATGTGCTCTCATGATATATATATATATATATATCTACATACATACATACATATATATATTTGATAGGTACAAACGTCGACCAAAAAAAATCTCTGAGATCTGGGACAACATACCGTACGATTTTCAGATAAGTTCGAATAATATTGACGAGAGAGCTTTGCTGTGTCACCATCAAGGTTGATCAAAAAATGATATGGATATTGTTGACACTAAATTTATTGGGAAAAAATAACGAGAAAATTTTGTAAAAATATAATGTGAATGGATAGTATCACATACATATCTTAAGCTTGTGGGTTCACAATTTTGCTAAACTCAAGTTTGGAGCTCAAGATCGGGTCAATTATTCTTTGGTTTGTACTATGCAATATTCTCATGCTAGCGAAGCACACTTCGAGATTAGTTTATGGTTGAGTCAGGATTTCTGGAAAAAATTTTATTGACTCTCCCGACCTGCTAAAATTCAATCCTTAAATTATCTATTTTAAGATCTAATAAGAGAACCATTAATTCAACTCCAAATTGGTGTATGGGGTCAATTATTCACTCCTTCTGTGGCTAGTCTTGGCTGTATATTGCAAGTGGGTGTTTAAGATCATGGCAAGTATAAGCCGTACTTCTATACTGAGATGGTAGATGCTCTAGCTAATGTAATGTCACGAATGAAAAATATTTTTTTAAAAATATTCTTCATAGTATAGAAGAAATAAATTCCATTATCGATCAGAATAAGGCCGTGCAAATTAGAGAGGAGGAGGAATTTAGTTTCCACATTTCTTGCCTTCTTGTTAATGAAAGTGCATGCGCAGCGATCACTCTCGTTGCGCAGATTGGAAACCAACTCATAAATCTCACCTTTATAAATAAGCATTCGCATGGCCGTGTTTTCTCACGCTCAAACCAATTAACTCGTCTCCAAAGGCGGGCTTCATCCGCCCACAAGATCACACGCTCCACTTCTCATTCCCGGCTGGATCTTCCGGCGAAGTTTTCCAAGGGGAAGCCGTAGAGAAACCCTTAATTTGCACTCGGCTGTCGAAGTTCTGTGGATGATGGAGAGGGTGACGCAGATGGCGTCCCAGAGGCCGGTGGTGATATTCGCCAAGAGCTCCTGCGACATGTGCTACTCGGTGCAGGCGCTCCTCGCCGAGCTCGGGGTCCATCCGGAGGTCCATGAGGTTGATGCGATCCCCAAGGGACAGGAGATCGAGCAGGCCCTGTCGGGGCTCGGCCGCAGCCCCTCGGTGCCGGCGGTGTTCATCGGTGGGGAGCTGGTGGGCGGAGTCAGTGAGATCATGAGCCTCCACCTCAAACGTTCCCTGATCCCCTTGCTCAAGACAGCTGGTGCTTTATGGGTTTGAAGTTGGACAAACTTCCCATTTTCCATACACAACACATTCCAAACGACCCCCCAGAAATAAGCGTAAACCCCTTTTTTCCAACGTCTTACCATATGCATAAAAAAAATTTGAGACCGACTAATTAGTTAGGGTTTATTGGATGAACGTGGGGTCATAATTATATATGTAGTTCTGCTGAGACCAAATATATATAATGTACTATATATATATTATATATCCTAACGTGTGAGCTATAAGGTTTTTTCATGAACCTGGCTCTGTTTTTTTTTCCCCACATTTTTTGGCTTATGCCTTTACTCTTTGTTTTTAGTCTCTTTGTACTGAACTTTTGTGGACCTTCTAGAGCTACATCAAGCCTCGCAGCACCGAGAAGGTGAGATTCCACATAATACATCGAAATGCCATCGATACATGCAACTTTCCGAGTATCACAAATATATATATATATATATATATATATACTGGTCAATCTCCTGCAGACATGCTGCAGTTCGGTCTGTCGAAGGCTGTCCGATGGTAAGATACAAAGCGTTCGTTCTTCAGGCCAAACTGGCGGCTTTCGTACTCTTTTTCCAAACGCATTCCATGGAAGGCTCTAACTTAATTACTTCTTCCGCTGCATAGCTCGCGCGTGCCGCAGCATGGCTTATGCCACAGCAGATGCCCGGTACCGATTGAAAGCCGAATGGAGAGTCATACTATATCATACTTACTAGATGATGATGCGCACCCAAAAAATAAGAAAACTGTAACCGGCACAAGAGATCAAGTATGTTCATATTCTCAGAACTTAGTAGTGAATGAAAAAAAAAATCCATTCAGATGTGTGATTCGATGACAGTCCTAGCTAACGTGCTAGTACTGAGCCGATCAAACTTAAGAATACCTTGCATATCAATTCTCTCGGCTGCTTCGGTTAAGATTTCTTTGAGTTAATTATTACATAGCTGCAGTACAAGTAAAATCCAACCGTCGAAACGGTATACCTCTGACTCGGAATAATTGCTGTTTAACTGCTAGATATGTTGGGTGAAAGTAAAAATTGTGAGCGATGAAATCAGGAGGAAAAATCCCACTCAATGTCTGTTCTACCCTCTCCTTTTCACTTCGTTTACCAGTAAGTACCCTACCATTCATACGGATCTGCATGTAGCTGAACGGAGCTGTATACATACATTGGTAATGGAGTAAATCTAGCGATATGTGCCTATAGGCTATAATAGGATTTCCTCGAATCTCTCCAATCGTAGCCGTCAAATCTCCACATCAGTCAATACCCTCGCACCATGATGTTGAATCTTTGACCATTCTCTCCCTCGATTTGCCCTCACTGTTTCTGTTTCTGTTTCTGAGACGAGGAGATTAACCCGGCAAACCCTAGCCCTCCATCTAACCTCGTACTCCCCATAATCCACGACCGGATCTCCGCCACGTCACCCATGCCGACAGCAGGGTCAATCGGCAGTCCTCGCGGGGCGAACCAGCAATCGACACGCCATACCACGTGGGCCCCGGAACAGAAGAGCGAGAAGAACCTGAGTTCGACTCGGCTCATTTCGAGCTCGAGCTCGAGCTTGCCGTACTTGGATCACGTGGCTTGTCAGCATCTGTAAACGAGCTTTCCCGTGTATACCATGTACTGCACCCACCAAATCGTGAAAGCACGTTAATGCATGTAAGCCTACATTACAGCGTAACAGAAGTTTGATCCTTTTTTTCTTTTTTTCGGAGAGAACTCAAGCTCAAATTCAAAGCCTGAGTATAGTAACTCTGATCCCTGGTGAGACACTGATCACAAGTTGCCCACATTTGAGAAAGCAATCAAAGAAAACGCAAACCCGGCTTATAGGGGGGTTGGGGGCCCCAATGGCACACACGCATGTCTGTGTTTTGACCATAAAGGAAAGCTTTGCTGCATCTTGCAAGCATAAATAAATAAACAAACCAACAAGCCACTGCGGCACTCGGACACGGGGGACGGCTTCGGTTCACTCTCTGTGCCTCTCTCTTTCCTTCGTCAAAGGTGGAAAGTCATATCCTAAAGACCAGCCAGTCTTCTCTTTTCCCTGAATTCCGGGCTTCTCTGGGTAAAATGGTAAAGCAGCAGTCTATGTTTATAGCCACTGCCACGTTTTTTTCTTGGAAAATGTGCAAAAATTCTCTCCGAGCAATCCCAGACCCTCCCCTCTTGTCCTTCAAAGAGGGAAAAAATGGCAAGATATTATTAATGGATAAGAAGTTAATAAATCTTAAATTTAACTTTAATCAATAGAATTTTTTTACCATCTTTTTATTTCATGTTATTTTTGATTTCATCTGTCAACCTTATTTTTAATTCGAAATAGGAAACAATAATTAAATTATGAGTGATAATATTACTTAAATCTTAATTTTTAGGTTTTCATTAGATTATATAATTAATTGTTGCCGCTCACAATATCATGTTTTTGTGTTTACTACTAGGTAGTAACTGATATGAATAGATGAGTACTCTCATTTAACAGGTTAGAATGTCCTTCTGAATTTCACATGGCATCGGGGCTTCACACATTACAATGGCCAAGGTGAATTGTCGAACAGTCAATCAATAAGTAATCAGGTTTCCACATGATTCACCAGAAGGGGATCTTTTCGAAAATTTCACATCTATCAATTGAGACCACGGATGTCATGGTAGGACGGATTTTTTTACCAGTACGAGATCGGACACGGCTGATTATTTATCCATGTATAAAGCAATGGACAGTAAAGTTGATATTCATTTCGGGAAGGAACCCCACCAAATTCATCAAGGGCAAACTTATGATTAATCCCAAGGGAACTGAATGTAAGAGAACCAACATTTTTCTACAAATTATATTCAAACAACTCGTTCTGACGGGCATCTCACTCCGTTCTCTTCTTTGCTTTATGAAATGGCAAATTGCCACAAAGGCAACCAATCTTTGCTCTCTTTTGATTTTCCAATCCATTGAGTACATATCACATAATTGGGGTGGATGGGGTGTATAGGGGTTTTGTTCGTGTTGCGTTCCATTGTCTATATAAATACTCTACAAATATATAAATATTTACGTTCGGATATATATAGACTCTACCGCCAAACCCAACAAATTTTCTCATGTATAATTTTGAATCTACGATGATTTGATCCCTATTTGAATTACTATCACTTACTGGTACTTTTTTTCTGGGCAAAAGAACCAATAAAGTCTAAAATTACATAAAAGAGAAGGGTGTGGTCATTAATTAGAAGGCAAGTTGGGGGG
>CXYZ01020443.1:588587-639962 GCA_900006705.1 Sonneratia caseolaris
CTGATATATATATACTTCGTTCTTATTTTAAGTCTTATTTCTTAAAAGTGTAATTTCTAAAACCCATTCATAATGTGAATATCTTACTATCATGAATTTTTTTAACTGCAATATGTGTCTTGAATCATTAATTGAAGCATCCACACCAATTTTCCCGAGATTTTAAGATATATTATAAGGGAAAAAAAGAAGAAGAAAAAAGATTGCACAAAGATGGAAAAGAAAATATCTCACCGACCAATTTTCTGAAGAGTACAACTGTATAAGGACTAAAGTGGAAATTTTTTAGAATTGGACGGCACCGATGAAATATACAGAAAATATAGGGACTGCGTTACAATATTTAGAAATAAAAAACTCGAATTTCCCCCTTTGGCCCCGCAATGTTTTAAAGTTCTCGCGGTTTTGTCCCTCAAAATTCTCGCTTCTTCAACTCCTTCTGTCATCATCACTTCCACATCACTATGTTTCTTAGCTCCTCAGGCTTCAGTTTTCTTGCTCGATCTCTGCAATCGATTGGTCTGGAGAGCTCTCTGGCATGGTCGTTGCGGATTTTTAACCCTCGCTTTGACCGGTAAGTGCAGCTATGTTCTTCTGTTCCACTCAGTATGCTCCTTTATTTCGGATTTGATACGGAAGTAAACGCTGATTGCAGCTTGGAGTCTTCGAATTTCACTGCTTCAGGTTTTGAATCTGTTTTTCTATTTTAATTTTCATTTCTGGTGCTGGGAATTTTCAGATGCGAATTTAGGATTGTGAATCCGTTTTGCGTGGAGGTTTAGAATGAAAATCCTCCGCCGCATCTTTGTTTCAATACGACGTTTCTATTTGTTCTATCCGGAAGTATCCGGAATGGAGATGATGTACGGAAATTGAGCCATCATTAATTTCCCCCCTGTTTTTAAGTGGTACTTTTATCTTGTCATGCATTTGCTTAGGCTTTGACGTCCCTTTTTCTGCGTAGTGGCACTTAGGATGTTATTCTAAATCAGGTCCTTTGCCCCTCAAAAAGTTTTTTTTGGTGGGTTTCTGCATATATATAAACCAAAGGGCTGCCTGCAGCAATTGTATGGGCTTGAGTTATGCTGCAGTGTGCTATCTTGTGTATCCTGAAGAATGTGGGCTGCAAATCTTTCTCCCTTAAACTTCTATGCTTGCAAAGACAATCTGGTTGGCCCTTAGACTTAGATATGATGAGTTTTATAATAGCCTATGGACATTCCATGAGCCCTTAACCCACGTTAGTTTTAAATATCTTCACATAGTCTAGATGGGTGCCCGTTTGTTGAGTGGAGAGACGTGGCTGATTTAGGGAAGCCACTGAGGGGATTGGAGGAGTGTCAGATTTGATACATGTTATCATGCCATTCCTTAAGCTTGGCCAGATCAGGTCATCAACTGGTTGATTTGCTTAAACTGACAAACTCATGCAAGGAAAATTTGAACTGCTAATCAGAGTGGGGATCCTAGGATCTGGTGGGCAGGGAGGGAATCTGCTTTGTCCAATTGTTTGTGCCAGCACCAGATCAGAACTTTTTTTTTCTTTTGATTTTTTAAATGATTTGAAGTGATTCAATACTCAAATTTTTTTGTGCAAAGAGTAGAGGGTTATCTCATTTCTTGATTTTGTATCTATTTCATCCCTTTTGTTTGATATTGATAATTAACATCTTGTTGTTTCTCAGATGATAAATATCTGAAGCCTAGTTTCTTTAGGTGCATAGAGGCGAGGAAGTTACATATGGCACCATCAAGAAAATCTAGGAGTGTTAATAGACGGATACCTCTTCCAAATGATGTTCCCATGGGAAAAGCTGAAGGAGAGGCCACTAAAAATTGTCAGCGAGTGAGTTCTTGGTTTCTTACATTTTAGCTAAATATTGCAGCCTTTTACATTTAAAAAAAATCTCTGGTCACCATATATCCAAAAAAAAAAAAACTATAATCACCAATTGTGGAAATATAAGTTTATTCTGAAAATGCTTCTCAATATTGTTAGCCAACCATATATTTGCTATCTGGTACAAGAATTGACATGGGCAGAGCATCCACGTCCAAGTCTCAGTTCAGAACATGCTAAAGAATTATGCTTATGTTAGACAAGGTTTGCTGCTAATCACTTAGAGGAAATGTGATTTTGTCAACATTTTTAGGCGCCTTCATTCTCCCTGGTTTTTTCAACCAAGAATGGCTGCATAAAATGGCTCTGCCTTGGATAGTTACATGTAATTGGAAAAAGAAAGGAAAGAAAATCTGGATACTAGTTTTAGGATCTATGGAAGAGTGGAAAATGGTTTCCACAGCACTCAAGCGTGTTGAATTTTTCTTTGGAAATAGCCCTCAAACAGAAAAAAGGAAAGAAAATAAGATGACTGATATAATTTGCTAATTTTTCAGAATATGCTATTTTCACAAAATATGTGATCATATTAATGAATGGGTTCAAATACTTCGTTTGTAAGTTCTCTAATTCTGTATTCATTTCAAAATATGTGCAGAAGAGGAAATTGTTTGATGTATTAGGTCCTGAATGGAGCAATGAAGAGCTTGAGTGCTTCTATGAAGCATATCGCAAATATGGCAGGGATTGGAAGAAGGTTGGTCCTGCTGTGATAATAATAGTTCAGCCTTATCGCATTGGTGAATGGTCTGGTTGAGCTAATTGTAGCTTGCTGGGACAAGTTATGTTCCTTATTGATGTGTGTTATTACTGTATATACGTTCTTGCAATCAGTCTGTTAAATAATTGAGCTCATATATTGAAGTTATTTAAAGATTATAATCTCATAATTTGAAATTATTTAAAGATTTATTTATTTAACATCTCTAGCTTTTTTTTTTCTGTGATATTTAGGTTGCTGCTGCAGTACGATATAGATCTGCTGATATGGTTGAGGCTCTTTTCAATATCAATAGGGTGTGTGGTTCCATAATTTTCTGATTATGAATCTAAACTGAATAAATTGATGATACTTTTGGTGTTTAACCTTTTTCTTTCCCTTCCATATTATTTAAGGTTGACATTTTGCAGGCTTACTTGTCTCTTCCTGAGGGCGCTGCTTCTGCTGTAGGTCTAGTGGCAATGATGACTGACCATTATGCAATGATGGTAAGATAGAAACTAGCTAACTTATTGTGCTGTCTTCATACGGTGTTTTTGTTCTTTTGTCCAAGCCAGAAGTTGCTCCTACTTGGTTGTTTCCTTTTATTCACTTCGTATTGTTATAAGAATAGGTTTACTGATTAGAGAATTGATAGAGAAACATGTGGCACCCTGATGAAACAAAAGAATGCTAGACAAATCTATTTTAAAAAATTATTTACCCTACCAAGCACAATCGAATGCATAGCCTGTGTTCACACTTTAATGCTAAAGAGCCACTGTCATGATTCCCTTGTTGTGAACCCTGGGAGACAGTTTCTAAATTAGTGATTGTTGGCGTGTCGATCTTGACATTAGTAAACTGATGCTAGTAGTAAGTTGCAACTTGAATTGCATGAAATTGCTTTTCAGTTGCATATCCAATTCATAGAAACACTTAGTATCTTGAATTTTTTGTCCAGTTGTTTCTAAGAGCCTTTAGCCTTTGTAAATATTTTGTTCACAAATATTGTGTTGCTTTGCTCTAAAGATTGGTCATGGTCAATACAGATCAGTTCTATACAAAACTTAAGTCATAAGTTGAGTTCTGCATGGATAAGCAACATTACTGGATAGCACTGTTGCAAACACTGGAAAAGTACTGATGAAATAGTGAGACTCTACCCTACTGATGTCAGATTAGGAGTATTCAAATCAATCTTCACGTGGCTCATTCTCTGTGAGTGGGCAAAAGTTCATGGTGACTTTGCAATTTAGATTGTCTACTATGGAATTTTATATTAACAAAGAAGATATTTTCTTTGGCCAGTAATGTATTTTGGTATATATATCCAAACCAAAAGTCACTTGTATATGACTGCTGAAGTTGGTACCAGAAACTAGGAAATTTATTATTTATTCTTTGTAGTTAGTTGTTCCTGAGAATGGTTTTAACCTTTGGTTTTCTTATTATCAGGAAAGAAGTGATAGTGAACGAGACAACTGTGACAGAGCAGATTCATCTAGAAAACCTCGGAAGCTCCCTCATGCAATATTACCGCAGAATAATTCTAAAAAGATCGACAGGAGCCTTCCGGATCTTCCCAAATTTAACCTGGATATTCCTGATTTGTTCAAGAAGAGGCGCTCTGGTATGTAGATCTTCCTCTTTATGACCCTCTGCCCCCTCATAATTTCAGTGAAATGGATCTTCACTTTTACTCTGTAAGAGGTGCTGGCTGGGAAGTGGCAATGCTGTGAGAATCCCTTTTCTTTTGTCATAATTCTTGGTTTGTTTCTTTATATTGGTATAACTTGGAAGACAACTTTTTTCATACTATTTTTATTCCAGCACTGAGATACTCCCTGTTTAACTTGTTTCTTTAATTCAGCAAGTAAGACACGGGCTGTTGGGAGGAGGACTCCTCGGATCCCCATTTCATATTCTTATGATAGAGATTCTGGGGAGAAGCTCTTATCACCAAATAAGCAAGGTTTTAAGCAAAAGATGAACGTTACTGATGATTATGATGTTGCACACAAAGTAGCGGCAGCCCTGACTGAAGCCTCAGAAAGAGGTGGGTCGTCCAATCTTTCTCAAACTTCAAAGAGAAAACCTGTGCAAGCTGAGGTATCATCCATCAGGAATGGTAGTGGGATGGTAATCCTCCTTTGCTAAATAGATTGTTTATTTAGTTAACTGAAGTATTTCCAATGTTTTATGCATTGAGCTCTTTTATGATTGTAGCATCCTGGATCAGAATCTACCGGCGGTAAGCCTCACGACGGCGAGTTTGGGGGTGGTTGCCAATTAAGCCTAGGGAGCTCAGAAGGCACTGGTGTTGGAGTTCCGAAAAAAAGAAAGAAACACTCAATAAGGATGTTAGAAGTTAAGGAGAGTGCTCACTATGATGATATAAATGAAGCTTGCAGCGGAACAGAGGAAGGTGAAGAGGTCAATGTTTTCAAGAGAAAACTTGGAAGCAGGGTTTCTAGTATCAAAACTGCAAGATCTCCTTGTAAGAGTATGAGAGAGAAGGGTACAAAATTTCTGTCTGGAGAAGGTACATTACAAATACTTATGCAGTGACCCTGCAATCCATTCTTCTGCCTGATAGGCATTGTTTTGGAATAAAATGTACAGATAAGAGAAGTGGATAATATGACTCTACTTATCCATTTCTCATTTTATATGCTCTCAATTGCTTAGAATCATTGAGTATATCAAATTTTGCAGATAGAGACTCGACTTTTGATGCCCTCAAAACCTTGGCTGACCTATCACTGATGATGCCGACATCAACTGCTGATGCTAGTAAGACTTTTTGCGTCTTAATTGTTCAAAAGTGTGTCTTATTATGAGATTAGGAGGATTTCTCTCTCTTTTTTTCCTTGGTTGTCATCTCTTATGTTTTGTTAGTCTCAGTCTGTTCTCCCTTATTTTTATCAACCATAGTATTTTTATTATAATTTGGTATGTAAATCTGAAGGCAGTAAATATATATAGATTTTCTGCTTTGATCTGGCAAGGAGGCAGTAGTGCCAAGATTCAGTATACTATACTATGATCACACTGAGATATCTAGTTTATCTTGAAATAAAAGATTCGTTTGTTAATGCATATTACGCTGATATCATAACTAGTAAAAATAAAAGTGAAAAATGATTTAATGTCTCTAGATTATTCTTGAGAAATATTCTTAATTCACCAAATAGTTGACTGCCCCACAGTAAGGTTGGGAAACCATCTCCTAGAGTATAAACTAGTTGATATGTTTACTTCATAATATCACAGTGACATGTTTATTTTCCTCGCTCTAAAATTAGCTATGCAAATCAAGGAAGAGAAGGAAAAAGTTGATACTGTCAAGCAGTCTAAACCGAAGGGTAATCTCTTGGTTACAACAGAAGTCATTCCTCCGGGAACCTCTGAAGCAAAGGAAGCAGTCGATTGTGAAATTAATGCTGTTGAGGAACTGAAAGAGAAAGTCCATCATTCTAATTATGGAACACGGAAGAGGAAACAGAAATCCTCCCCATTTAAAGTAAGGATTGATGTAAAAACTGAACTTAAGAACAAAATTTCTTATTTAATACTCAGAAAAAGAGAAAAATGAACTTAGAAATAAGTAGAATTTTATTGGAAGTCACTACCGAATAGTTGGCAGAGTGAACTTTTTGTTGTTATGACTCATGTTTTATGGAATCTGGCTTTTGCAGTAACTAAATCAGTTGCTCCATTACAGAAAGAATTATACCCATCTACTTCAACACTATATTATTTGTTGTTAATGTTTTGAGCTGATTTTGGCAGAGTCTGCAATCATGTTCTCATTTGTTGATTGCAGATTCCCAAAGTGGATGCATCTTCAGATTCCAGTAAGACAGAATCAAAGAAGATTGAGGTGGGTTTATAATCTTCCGTGGAAAATGTCTATTATATGCCCATGCAATATAGACACTATGGGGGCTTTAAGCGGTTGCGTCTGGGTTTTTCTGATGTCATTGGCTAAGCAACAATATTCATTTGTGAAAACCCTGGATTTTAATCCACCTCCACTTGACCACAGTTGAGGTGCTTTGCCTCCAGTTGAAGTGAGGAGCTGACAAGAATACTAACTTCCTGAAACTTGTATATTCTTGATCATATAATGTACATATATATATTTACTGAATTTGGTTTTTCTATTTTCTTGTCTTCTCATTCTCTGGAACTTTAGGGCAAGGATCTCACTTTTCCGTAGAGTTTTATTATGATTTTATTGTTCTTATGTTATGATGGACATTGCTATGAAAGTAAAATTTCGGCTGTCTCTTACAAGAAATGTTGATAACTCTTTTTGTTGCTTAGGGCTCTAAAAAGCAAGTGCAGCTATCTTCTAAAAATACTTCACAAGCTAAGCAAGGCAGGACACGGAAACCTCCAGAATATACATCAAGAACTGATCTTAAAATGGAAATAGATGGATTTCAGTCTACAAGCTCCATAAACGTTACCAAGGGTAAGAGTAGGTACTATCATGGAAAACAGAAGAATAGTGAAAATGATAACAAATCTCTTGGAAGTATTAAACAAGTCAAGCCAAAGATACCAGTTCCTTGGTTACACGATGCAGCACTCAATCCTAAGGTTGAATCTGTCACAGCCGCTTCCTATCAAGTTTTAAGTGTTTCTTGTACTCATAAGGATGTGTATTGCTTCAGGAAAGATTTCATCATTTCTTATCCAGATCCCAAGCACGGAGATGGTGCACCTTCGAGTGGTTCTACAGTGCTATTGATTACCCATGGTTTGCCAGGAGGGAGTTTGCTGAATACTTGGATCATGTTGGGCTGGGCCATGTTCCATGTTTAACCCGTGTTGAGTGGGGAGTGATTAGAAGGTATCTATCTATTTCTCAATATGAATCATTGGGTTTCTATTAATGGTGGTTATGTTCTCCTGAGAAATTACTGTTACAGGGATTATTCACTTAAGTTTTTTAATGCAGTTCCCTTGGCAGACCCCGGAGGTTCTCAAAGCAATTCTTGGAAGAAGAAAGGGAGAAGCTACTTCAGCATCGTGAATCCATCAGAATTCATCATACTTCACTTCGTTCTGGAGCCTCAAAAGTGCTTCCTATCGACTTACCCCAACCATTAACAGTGGGACAACGTATTGTTGTCATTCACCCGAAAAGCAGAGAAATTCATGGAGGCTATGTGTTGACAGTCGATCATAGCAGTTGTCTCGTTCAATTTGAACAGCTTGAACTAGGGATCCACTGGGTGAAGGTAACTGATTGTTGTTATCATCAGCATATGTGCTTCTTTCTTTCAGCAACTGGCACCTTCTACTTCAGTGATTACCTAGCTTTTCGATAGATAACAGATTAATGAGTTTCTTGGTGATGTCATAAAAAATTTGCTTCAAAAAGCTGTGTTGGAATAATACTTACAAATTCACTTGGAAAATATATTTTCTTAGGAAAATGAAAATCATGGTAGTCTTTTCCCCTGAGTGATGGTATTTTCTGAGGTTAGGTGTAGTCTAACTGCCTGTTTCTCATATATCTTAGTTTCAGGCGTGTGTGTATTTTTTTTTCCTAGCTCAGCAAGTAGATTTCCTCTTGCAGGATATTGATTGCATGCCTTTAAATATGTTGGACAATATTCCTGAAGCTCTTGCTCGATCCATTCAGACTTCAAGGAAATTGAATGAGAACAGCAGCCTTTCTTTAACTGGGCAATTGAAAGATGCGAAGACGATCCAGTTTATGGAATTACCATTGGCTGGGAAGACAGATAAAACTGATATCCCATCTGATTCACTGCCACCAGCTATTCACATCATGAAGAAATTAAATCCACCAGAGGTTAGCTGCTGTTCCTGGTTCTTTACTGGAAATATAAATGACATCTAGCTTTTCAAGAAAAGAGCAGATATGGTCGTTTCCATTTGAATTTAATCCTTAATTACTTTGGGGCCTATTACACCCTTATGGCTTACAAGGTAATTCTTTATTCACACATTAAATTCCCTTGCTGCAGAGTCATTTCGTTGTGCTTTACTTAGCAGATAATATTTTGGCAGGGGGTTTCATCTGACTGCAATTCACAAGGCATAATAGGAATTTCCAATAGTGGAAACGCTACCCTACCGCGGGCTGGAATTTCTCAGGCTTCTGACAGTGAGCCAGACCAAGCAAGGGAAGCTGATATTCAAGCTCTATCTGAACTTACACGTGCACTTGACAAAAAGGTTTCTGCACAGCCACTTAACCTCGTAGATGCCCCTAACTTTTGATACACAGCCATCTTTTTCTTTCTGTTAATATTCACCCTATGAATTTTCTTCCATGTTCTCAGCCATTCACCTGTATTTGTTCTATCTATTTACCTCTTATTTGTTCCTCCAACTTTCTTCTCACTTTTAATAGCATTAAGAACTTTTCATGGTAGAATGGATAAGTAGAGAGAATAAAAATTCAAGAACTGATGATTTATCTTGGAACCTGTAGGAAGCTCTGCTCTCTGAACTGACACGAATGAATGATGAGGTGTCCAAAATACAGAGAGATGGGGTGAATACTCTAAAGGATTCAGAACATTTTAAGAAGTATTATGCTCTCATGATCTGGCAGTTAAATGATTTTAATCAGCAGGCATGAATTTTCATGGGATTTTCTTTAAAATTTTTCACCCTCGTATGATTTGTTTTTCTCATACTGCAAAAATGATTCTGAACGTATCTTTGTTCTCCTGGCAGGTTTCTTCAGCCTTATGTTGCTTGAGGGTCAGAAACTCATATCAAGAGAATGTTCGGTCAAAATGTACAACTACATTGGTTCACCCTACCATTCAGCTGAGCTCTGTTGACCTTTCTACATGTAAACCTGCAGATTTTGGGCCTCGTGTCAGTCAAATAATCGAAGGCTCTAGAACTAAAGCTAGGGCAATGGTTGTTGCTGCTATACAGGTATGAAGTTGAATGGTTGCAAATACACCCTCTTCTGAAGTTTCGGTGCTTTCACTTGGGGGGTGTTGTGGTTGTGGTGGGATTGTATATCTGCTTTTAGATAAGACCACTGCCGAATCTTTTGTAGGTTTCCCTGCTCTCTGGACCTAATATCTTGTTTTCAATAAACGTCTTAGTACTTTCACTTTTTATTTACTGAAATAATCTTTTAATGTTCAGTGCGCAGTTATTCACATGTTTTATTTTTCAAAAAGCGCCATTCATGTATTATTCAGCACATGTAATATTTTTCAAATGCTCCATCTATGAACTGTTGACATTTTCACCACTTGCCGTAGTGAAACCCATGTAGCACTGAAATGCCGTCTCTGATTTTCAGCATATTTTGAGCTCTTTCGTGCTGTATTCGCATAACTTAAGTGTCGATTATGATGGCTTAGCTTTCTTTTATCGTTCCTGGCGTCACACACATTCTAACCACAAGTCCAAATTGACCTTTCTTCTCAGGCAGCATCTTCCTTATTTAAGGAGGTAAAGAATCCGGATGGGTTCGAGGAAGCTTTAGATTTTGTAAACAATCAGCTTTCAGCCCAGGACTCTCTTCTGCCAGCAGATTCGGTTGTAGTTAATTTGGAATCGCAAGATCAAGTGGATGCCTCCTGTCCCAACCGTCCTGGGAAAATTCATGGACTCAACCTTACATCAACCGATTCATTTGCCAAGAATACTGAGAAAATCCCCTCAGAACTCATAACAAACTGTGTCGCAACAATGCTCATGATCCAGGCAAGTATTTTGTAAATCGCTCGCTGCTTCGGTGTTGGTAAATAGGACCCAACTAACTGATTAGAAATTCACTTCACCATATATATACGTGTGTGTGTGTGTGTGTAGAGCAAACTCACATCTAGCCGCTTCACATACTGTCTTTCAACTTACCCTCTCTTTCCTTTTTGCAGAATTGCACGAAACGCCAATGTCCACCATCTGAGGTTGCCGAGATAATAAACTCGGCCATGAGGAGCTTGAGACCGCTCTGCTCGCAAAACCTTCCAATCTACAATGAGATACAGAGCTGTATGTGCATGATTAGGAACCAAATATTGGGACTCGTTCCCACCGCATGAAAGCTCACCTCTCTTGTTAGTTTTAATAGCCCCCCACCCCCAAATGGTTTGTACATATATTAGCTGTCCCTTCTTTCATCTCACTGATGCTCTGAGATTATGGAACTTTCATATCTTGTACATCCGTGGCCCGAAAACTCGAACTCGAACTCAAATGGTGGGCCATGATGGCATGTATCTGGCATCCGAATGATATACCTTGTACTACTACTACCTTGTACATGATGAATTAAGTATATTACTACTGCTTATGCTTCACTAGTCGCCATGGCTAATATAACAAGCACTTACGTGATACGGATCTGAATGCCTGTCGATGGGATACAGATCTCTTTGGTGATCTATTGAAAAGTATCTTTAAAAAAGAAAAGAAAAGAAAAAATTTAAACAGAGACTAGGCAAACCCGAGATACGGTCATCACAAAGCAGAGAGTGATTCAATGCCCCGTTACCCATAATATTTTTACTCCACAAATCTGACAGAATTATCAACATTCTTTACCCTGCTCCCAGACCGACTCACAGAACAGTGAGCGCCAAGAGGAAGAGGGATGAATAGTAAAACCTCAAGAAAGAAAAAAATGTAAGACAACTTAGGATCAGAGTGGAGACCAGCAACAGCAACCGAGGATTGGAGATCTCTGGACAAATTTTAGGGAGACTCATTTGATCCTTTGACTAGAAGTTTCAAAGGCCTCTCATTTTTTAAATCAATCTTAAGCTGAATAATCTGAGAGCGGAAAAGTGGGCACAGATGAGAGGCCAATCCAATTGGGGAGCTTGAGAAGACATACGCCATCAAGTCAGACGTGGTAATGTTGAAGTCTTCTGAACAATCACAGCCTGGTATTTGCTTCCTATTGGCAACCTCAGATTCACATACAGGCAGACGGCTTCGTTGTTTCCTTGCTGAGAGCCAGCCTTCATCGATCTAACCGAGCAAGAACCTGAAGACGTCGCTCACAGAGACAACAGCTTCCACTCGCTTACTACCAGCCTCCACAATAATAACTCGTCTGACACCTAAGGAAGAGTCAAAATGGGAAAAAAGACGTTGGGCAGTGCTCTCAAAAGAGATTCTAGTTAAGTTTTTAAGGAAATGGATGCCCAAAAAATCGAAGAAATGGCAGCTCACATATAGAGGAGCCAGTTGACCTAAATCAGCCTAACATTGCACTACTTGAGCAGGGTAAGGACAATGCCCTAAACTGATTTACCTTCTGAGCTTTAGCTGTGTGACCATAAAATTAAATTGATGAAAAAGGTGGGGAAATCCCAGATCATCTTTATACATTTTCAAAAGTGCTTCTTAACAATGAGCCTGGGACCTTAAATAAGCATGCCGCCAAAGGCCTCAACGGAAGAACTTGGCTGAATGTGGCTGGGGATTCTTCAGTTTGACAAGGCCAGAAAAAGGCATCAATGAGGCCAAAGAGTACTACCATGCTATGTGCGAGGATGTAATCCAAAGAGATAGAAAGAAGGTTGCAGATTTATGAGAATGGTAAGTATCACCACCAATCAGCTACGGTTTTTAGGCTGATATAGTCTCCATCTCTTACAAGTCCACTAACAACCTCCATTAGTAGGAAAGAATTGGTGGTTTGATTTGGAAGGAAAGTTTGCAAACGCACAAGAAGACTTGGGCTATCCTTGTAGTTTATCTGTTTTCATGCCTGGCTAAGTTTAGGGCATCTGTTGCTCTGCCCAGAAAGATTTGGAGGGCATTTGGATGTCTACCTCTGAAAAATCAAATGACAACATGAAACATGACTGGTACACAACATTTCATGATTTGCCGAATAAATTCAGTAAAGAAAAGAGGAAGTGTATAGCTGGCTGAAACAAATACCATCTAATTTTAGTATTTGTTTTAGCTTATTATATGATCCTTAAGAGGAAATGGAAAGTGAAGAGACAAGATACCTGGATTTGCTAATCGCTCCATCACTTTATGCAGCGAGTCAGAAGGGAGACACATCTGACATCTCTGACTTCTCAGCTCATAAGGTGAGTAAGGGTCTTGCCCCAATTGCAAAGCCTTGTCAGAGAAAATTGAGAAACCAATAGAGGTTGTTTTTTTTCTTGTGAGACTTCTATATATGTTATAACCATATTGTCCAAATCACAAACTTTCTAACCCAACTGAAAAAATACCATGTAACATATGTTTTATCTTACTAACCTGATGTATAGTCATTTCATTAAGATTAATGTGTGTATAAGCCTTGTCCTTTGCAAGAGCTGTTATATCACTGCCATAAGGAAATTTAATGGTCATCAACAATTAGTAAGTAATACCATCATCGTCAAGAGAAAGGAGAATAAAAAGGAAGCAACAAAAAATTGTAGATTGTGTTACTACCAGGAAATAGTTAGAAAATGAGGAAGGGAAAGTTATACCTCCGACAGTATATATCCAATAAAGAGTCATTGTCATGGACAATTGGTATCGAACTAACTTGTGCTGCCAGAGTACAATGGTAGCAAAGAGTCAGTAATCGACATGAGTTCAACTGATCTTTGCAACCATGAAGAAATAAAGGAATATACTAGAAAGGACTTTTTGGCAGAGTTCTGATTGAGTTCATATACTGATTCACATCAAAGTGTCATGATTTATCTATTAAAAATGTATAGACATGAGAAATCAAAATAGACTATGCTATGGACAACAAATACCTAAATAGAGTAAGGACTTAGGAGGCAGTTTTGCTTGCTGACTAGAATTAATCATTAAATAGCTACAGGTCATAGAAACTGAATACACACCTTCGATCAGTAAATTTAGTGCCTCACTAAGCGAAGCACTAGGTTTTAAGATAGCTAATGGCCGTCTATTAGATTCACCGATTTTGGGAACCCACGTTCCAATCTGAATTGCATAAATTGGTTGCTGAAGCACCGGCAATGAACTAGAGCTATGCCTAAAGTACCTGCAAATACCTGCATAGGAGAATAACATAATCTGCTGACTTGGAGGAGGAAAAACGTAAAGCAATTATATAGAAAACAATGCTCTTGAAAAATGATGCTGCATACATCTCAAAATTCCAGAGAGCGAAGCCATGTGTAATAGCTGTGGGAAGGATCCATCCTCTGAAACTGAATGTATAATTGGAACCGTTGCTACATTGTTTTGCAAAATCTTCAAAGCAATATCCTTCAAGTTATCATATGGTCCAGCCTGCAATACATTGAAAACTGCACAATTTAGCAAGGAAACTTCCACCAGTTCACCATCCCCTTTAACTCCAAAATGTAGGATATCAAGATCAGAATGAGGAGAAAAACAATTGAAAATTTTAAATAATACAGCACTAAAACTAATTCCATGTGTCAGAACTATACATTGCTGAAGCTCAAATTGTGAAACCCTATACAAAAGAAAGAAAGAGAAGGAAGGAAAATAGAAGTTCAAACTCTAAAACCAAGAGAAAGGTTCCTTAAAACATGATTTGAGGAAGGGCCAACAGTTGCCAAGCTATAACAATAGTCCGGGCCAAGTATTGGATAATTCAGTAAACTGAGGTAACACAACAGAGGCTCTATGGACAAAACCCAGTAATCCAGAAACAATGTAAAGACATGCACATGAACCCACATGAATAAGAGGCCTTGAAAATGCTCTCCCATGCCCATCAATTTGCCTGTTCATATATGCTTTACCCTCTTTCCATGCAGCTATCGTGTGCATTTCAAGCTCCTCCTCTGTCAAATTGGATCCATGACTTCCAAGCTGCAGAAGGGCATCATAAGGTATTTTCTGAGATTTCAATCATAATAAGTGCTGCAAAAATCACCAATGTTCAGGACAAATGTATGTCACACAGGAACAGATATGAAGCATGAGCTATTAAACTTCCATCCCATAAAATAATGAGAAAAAGATTATATATATATATATATATTATCAAACAAAAAGACAATATTGCCTTAGTTCATTCATGATAACAATAAAAACATTGTCTGAATTGTAATCAGGAAAAGGAGACAGCTGATCCCACTAATTTTTCAGAATTCTATAATAAAAAATGACAAGGGTGGACCACCAATAGAGTGACAAGAAAAAGCTCTGGGGAATTCCCCTAATAAAGCAAAATATCAATATTAAATTCCACAAATTTCATCACCTCTCTTAGGATTAGGATGAAATCCATTGCACTTAGTACTCCAACAAACTGCCCCTTGCAGAAATCCCAGAGTGGAGCTGTCGGAATCCCCTGGAAATTTGACCAGCAAAGATGCAATCCAAACTTAATTATCAGCAGGAACAAAATAGCATAAACATACCATAAATGGTCCAATTTCAACATTCAATATACAATGAGAATTATTTCTTCCATGGACTGATAAGTCAATAACATAATGCCACCTTCATAACTTATATGTGAGGTGAGAATAAAATTTTCAGAAGGCTATGTAATTCTGCTTGTTAACTGCATGATACATTCGCCAATATTCTGTTATCAAATTGTACCAACTTGGCCAGTTGCTTATCCTGACAATCAATCCAATAGACAAGGACAAATAGGGATTACCTGTTCATAAAGAATGTGGAAAGCTTGTTTTACAGGTAAATCAATGTCCAGTGCGACCACCTGGTAGAAATGACCAAAATTAGGTTAATTTGATTTTAATGTCTCCACAAACAATGATGACGAATTCCCATAATAAGCCCGTAATAAAACATCCAGACCTTGCCTGACTCTGGCAGCAACTCATAAACAGTGTGGGAGGTCATGAATGAAGAAAATCGTTGACAAGAGAGCTGGATATCAGCATTCGATATAGCTGGAGCTGTGTCACTCAATGTACCATCTGATATTTGAACCTGCCAAATTTCATAGCACATCACCAAATCTTTCACTCAAACAAGATAAACTAACAGAAAAAGAGCTGCACTCACTCATTAGAAAAATGCTAAATGTATATTGGAGACAGACAACGGCTCATAGCCAAAAATCCTCAAGCAATATAGAGGAGTGACAAGCTCCATAAGGAATACACAAGTGGCCAAGTGAATCTGTCAGTGAAAAGATCCTAGTTCCAATATTTTAGGAGTATGATTATGCGTCTCCACACACAAGACACACTAATAACATGATAAAAGTCAACAAAAAGACAGATGATGAATTATAGTAAAGCTCCAATTCTTACCAGACGTTGAGATGAAGCACCATCTACATCCATGTTAGATACTAGTGGCGGTACATTGGAACCCACAGGGGATGCCAAAACATAATTGTGCTCCGCTGCCACGAAGATAGTGTTCACAATCCCATACTCACCCGCTGCATAAGGCTGGTGTTCATCATGTTTCCATTCTCCATCAACTAAGAACTTGAACTGCAAGTTAGGCAGGATCAGTCAGCCCTCATTATCCATCACTTTCAAGAAAGATTTAACACATTTCCAAGTGCTTCCAGGTCTATTCACATACTTTAGACTCTCCTTAAAAAAATTCTCATTCTTGCCATACCAAGAATATATAACTTTAATTTACTTATACAGATACCTTTAATTCCAAAATATTACAGGGCCTTTCTGAGTAATGCAATCTAACCTGATGGTACCCCGGTGGAATGCTGCAAATCGCTTGAAAGACAGTAGGGCAACCCTCAACTGGAGTCATTGGCAGAAGCTCAGACCATCTTTGCAAAAAAGAAGCGATCAAAGTAAAACTCAGCACATAATACGAAACTGTAGAATAGACTAGCATGGACTGGAGCCACACCTGTTGAAAGTACCGCACAGAAACACACTTCTACCACCATAGGGCCACACAAGCCGCATAGGCTTTGTTAAGCTCCTGCTTCCACCGGATTCTTGTGCAGAATCCATGACAAAACCCAACCTCGCTCCTAATTCTGCAACCTTTTCTCAATTAGCATACCCCCCAAAGAAACATCTTTTAGCATGGAAACTCATAATACCGTCACTGCAGCAAAATTTTAGTTCAAAGACAACGCAAAATGCCAGATTAAAAGAGTAGAACCCAAAACCTATCGAATTTCAAGGGCCTAATCCACTCAATTCACCCAAAGCAACGAAAGTTTATCCGACTAATCCGCCACTTCAGCTGCAGAGAGCAGACCCACCAAAAAGAATCACCCACTCGAAGAACCGACAGGACCCACGCCATCATAAGAGCCGAAATGCATGCCCAGAGAGGCAATCATACGTAACAGCGGAGCAGAAGCCAAGCACGGCAGAGGAACTTACCAAGAGGAAGAGCAGAGAGTGGTCGATAGGAGCTGAAGGGTCGAGCGGAAATGCGACCGGGATCGGCCAGTAGAGAGAGAGAGGAGGGGCTGAAATTGTGGGGGAGCGCCTGAGGATCGAGAGATATGAGGGATTACGATCGAATCCAAGAAATCAAAAGCCCTAACCATGAAATAGAAGGGGGATGGGGGAAGGGGACGGGGAAGAGAGAACTGAATTTTCCCTTCTTTTTTTTTTTCCCTTTAATGAGAGAGACGAAGTGCAGAGATTGAATATGTTGAAAGAATAATAATTATATATAAATGACAGTAATCATAGTCATAATTATAATTAATAATTGGTAATTATCGGAGCTCCGGTTGTTTGCTGTGTTCATCTTTAAATATAACATATAATTATATATTTACAGAAAAAAAACGTACAAAGCACTCCTCCCTCTCTCTCTCTTGGAAAATAATATTATACTAATATATAATAGTCCTTGAGATTAGGTAAATCTAAATTCACACATTTTAACTGCACAAAACTTATTTCCGTAAAAGTTATACGATTTACTCTATCAACTTATTATATACCTGAATTAACATTATTTCATTATATTTGTAAATGCTAATAATAGATATAGAAAAATATATATCTTTATTGGATGAAAAATGTAAAATAATAATAATAATAATAAGGCTTATAGGCTTTACTTTAAGAGATTAATTTACTTGAGCAGCAAACACCTCTCAGCTGGGAGGAAGCCCGGGGTGTGCACGTGGGAATTGTGAGCTGCCGCACGTGCGGGACTTCTGCCTGCTGTCTTACCTTCCTCGTTCCCCCGGTCTGTTGCGGTCGGCGTAGCGCTTTCTTGTTCGTGCGAGAAAAAGGGAAAACTTTCTTCATTTTCTTTCTCTCTCTCTCTTTTTTAATGTTATTTATTTATTTATTCAGGTTGGATAAAGAGTCAAAGGGAATCCTGGTAAAATCACTTTGGATCGAGGGATTTGGAGGGGATGGGAAGTGACAGCCATTGAGGAATGAGATGTATCATTATCTTATATTTTGATGATTTTATGGAAGGGAGAGGAAAATATTAAATAGCTTAAATATATTATTTCTTTAGTAGGAGTAAATATATTATTTTATCTCTTATAATTTTTTTATTTTTTAAATTTAATATTTTATTTAAAATCTACTGTCATCTCTTCATATTCTTTAAGAGTGAAGGAATAGGAAATAGGAGGTTTGAGAACATTATTTCTTAACCGAATAAAAGGATATAATAAGTATTATAATAAAAATTAAATTTATAATTTTGATTATTAGAGAAATATTATTTTATTAAAATTTAATTTTCTAATTTGAGTGATTTTGAATATGATAGAGGGGGAGAGAATTTGCCATTATATCCTTTTATTTTTTTTCCTTAATCTAATGAATACTAAAAATTTAAATTATATTTATATGCATAGTAATAAGGGGGAGAAAAGGCTCAGAATTGGAAACAAGAAAATTGCTACCAGAAAAAAAGACCAAAACAAAAGACAAAAAATAGAAAACAGACGCGGACAAGCTCCTTCGTCTTCGCTATTTACCATATTGTTAAAAATACGAAACTATTTAAAATAGATCTAAAATTATTTGATTAATTTACTGTCCTATTTATTTAATAGGTTAGTTCAGTTACGGATCACGATTCATACAAATATGAATCAACTTAAAACTGTTTATAAATTAATCAGTTAACAATTCGAACTGATTTGGTTCATCAGCAATCTATCTTTTTAATTTTTTTTAATAATTTATTTTAAATTAATATTTTTTATTTTTAAATTGATATGACAAAATTCAACCGTTAATTTATAACATTTTGGCGGTCCGGCCGATTTCTAAACTTTTTGGGCAAGTTCAACATGTAACAATCTAGATCGGTTATAATTCAACAGGTTCATACTTCTGAACTGGTTTGTAACCATCCCGACCTAATAAGAATAGTTACCGGCCGGATTTTGAACGGTCCGAGCAGATTCCGAATTTGAACGGTCTGATTACGGGTTAGCCCGGCCCGTTTAACATTTCTATCCACAGTAAACAACCAGAAGAGAGAGACACAGAGAGTGAACAAGAGAGAAGGAAAGATGGTAACCAATGCATACTCGAAATCGGAACTTGCCCAAGATAATCGGAGTCGGCACAAGTCGATCAGTCGGTATTCGGTGCCGGACCTCCGATAATCGAGCCGGCGGTTGTGATCCTCGACGGCGGGACTGTGTTAACCCGACTGGATTTTATCGAGTCATGTGAGTGGTCTCTAATGGAGGGTTGGTCAATCGGGAGGATTGGCGGTGTTCGGTGGGGATTCTGGTGCGATTGCCGAGTGTCGATCAATTGGGGCATGTGAAATCGCTGGGGTGATGTTGGATTTCAGGGAGGGTGGGTTGGGGCTGGGCTTTTGGGAGGGTTAGAGGTCCTTTTATTCTCGAGGGTTCGAGTTGTTGTGGACATGGAGGAGAATAATAGCACCGAACTTGAAGAAGGCGAGGCTTTCTATTGCAATGAGGGAGAATGCGACAACAACAACATTGACCTAGATATTTCCCTCTCTTACACTGTAAGGGCTTGGCTTTTTCTCCTGCTATCACGACGTTGGAGTCTTTGACACGGACTTCGGCTCAGTTTTGGAGTTTAGGAACCTGTTGAATTTAAAGTGGTCATTAGGTCCGCAGTTGATTTTGCCTTCTGCCAGTGTTTGATTCTCATCCTGGTTTTTGGAGAAAAGGTGAGGAGAAGCTTAAAAGTTACCCTACTTCTTGGAAACAAATTAGTCTTTCCATATGGAAGTAGGCTAACATGATGCGGTATAATTGATTGTTTCGGATAGAGAATTACCCCCTGTTTGGATTGAGGTTATAAGAGGGGGAAGGGAAGGCAAGTTAAGGGAAGGAGGGAAATGGAGGTTAAAAGAGATGAAATTGTAAGGGAAGAACTGAAAATTTTGAAGTTAATTGACTATATTATCCTTTTGGATATTCAACTCTTTCATGTCTTAGTTTCACATCATTTAAAATATGGAATCCAATCAGGGTAAATAACTCCCCTACTTTCCCCTTCCCTTCCTTTCACCTCCTTTCATCCAGTCCAAATTAAAGGTAGTGGATTTGCCCCATAATTAATTGGGAATTCTGTTTTCTAAAATGCCCCGTTCCATAAGGTGCTTTATGGCTTCTTTTAGCTGGTTAACATTGAAGCTTATGCTTCAGATAACCCATAGGATTAGTCACATTTCTCTAGAGTGGGAAACTACAACACCTTGATTGAGGGAATGTACACGCCCTTTCTAAATTATTGGGGAGATTAGTGGCATAGTTGAAACTCTTTGCATGGCGTAGTTTGCTTTTTATGAGAAAATGCAATTGGAAAATGGTAATATCCACAATGGGTCAATCTGGGGAAGTGGTTACTAAAAGACACCGCTTGCATTTTTGTGGTTCGACTCATTAGCTAGTACTTTGATGATGGTTTTGTAACTTGTTTCTAGAACTAATTGATGTCATAGTTATTCTTCTGGAAAGTTCAATTGGTTCATTTGATAAATTTTATTGCTAGTTCTCATGGAGATATAAAGTAACAAGCTGGAACTAGTTAGTTATAAAGAAAAACTTAGGGGAAGCTGTTTGTATGCCTCAGTATATGGATTGATATAAAATTTGCATAATTTTTGTATTGGCTGGTTCTGTTGTTGTGATTAATTGTTGTATTTGTCAGTTACAACACTAATGACATAGCTAATTTTTGTTCAAGGATGAGAAGATTCAAGATGTTCTGGGTCATTTCCAGAATATTTTTGAAGGTGGAGTCACTGCAGAGAATTTTGGTGAGTTCTGATGAAAATTATGCAGATAAGAAGCATGTAAGTCACCATCCATGACCGAAGAATGATGTTATGATATTTTGATTGTTTTCTTAGGGGCCAAATTTGGTGGGTATGGTTTGTTTTTACCTACCTATGAACGGTCAGCTTCTAGTTTGTCTCATCAATGGAGCCATAAAAGAAGTAGCATCTCAACTAAATCTTGAAACTTCTTAGCTGCTGAGGTCGTTGGCTTTACTTATGGAGGAAATATGTGAAACATAACTTGCAAGAGAATTTTAAGAACATGATTGGTTTTGTAATATACTGGCGTGTCACGGAATTTGCCAGCTCCAGCAACTGAACCAACTTCTTCAGTTTTTAAAGCTATGGAGTGTGATGCAGATAAATTACATAATGTAAAGTTTCCTTGTGGGGCTCTTTATAGCAATCAAGTGACTCAAGAGCGGTATTTCTGCTCTAATCCAGTTTCTGAGAATCCTACGGGTGGTGGAACACTGGTTAAATCAGTAAACAGAGCCAACCAAAGACCACTGAAGTTTCGCATCAAAATGGGTTCTGACAACAACAGAAAGATGAATGCAGCCCTTTACAGTGGATTAGGTCTCGAAGGCTCTCCATTCACATCATTGGGTAGCATTTCTCAGGAAAGTGGTGTGTTTCCATCATTATCCTTTGGAACATTATCTCCTGGCAGCATTCTTCAGGTAAATATTATTTCTTTGCTTTTATGTAGTTTTCAATATGATCTGGTTACGTTAGTTGATCTTGTTGGTGTTTTGAAACAGCTTATGAATTCCTTCCCCATTCCTTGTTCTGAAATAAAATCTCCGCTTTGTAAGAGTCTTCTTTGTTTGATAAAGGATGAGGTAGTCCCTGGGTATAATAAGCCTGCGAAAAATGTGAAAATCACTCCTGTGAAGAATACTGGGTCAGTGGATCAGTTAATTGCCATGCATGGAGATGCAATGCTATCAAAGCCTAAGAAAATAAAATCAGGGAGAAGCAGTGAAAAACAGATGGAGGTGAAGAATGGAAACTCTTTGAGTTTTGATAATAAAATGACATTTCCAGTGAAGCAGAAGGTCATGATTGAGATGCTGGATGATGAGGGTAGTCTACATTATAACCTGGGAAAAGCACCGCTATCTAGTGCAGGCAATATTGGTGGGGATCCCAGTAACATTGCTGCTGAGGCATTTGAGGGTTTTGGGGAGATCAATAATGTTAAGGTGAAAAGGAAGCTTAACTCTAGCCCTGCGATGGAGTTACCGCTGAAACCAATATCCAGACCCAATTATGGTGCAGAGGTGGAAAAGGGACAGAAGATTACAATTGTGAAAGCAGGAGAACGTCATGCTTCAAGCACCCAGGGTGCTCTATTTTGATTCAGTGGAAAATGGAAAACTGAGAGGCGATGAAATATATTTGCTCCCAAAAGATAGAGACCATGTAACTGGGGAAGCAGATTATTCAAAATTGAAAGTTGGTCGTGAAGCTCCATGTCCTGAATACAAGGAGACTAGTGCAACTTTTTGAGATGAAAGGCCCATTGTCAGGGGGAAAATGAAAAAGGGCAGCCAGTCTGATAATAAAACCATTGTTTATAGAAAGGATTGGTTAATGATTGTTGCAGGTATTGCAGGGAAAGATAAGAAGATATCTAGTCATGATATCCGTCCATCTAAGAAGAAGCTGCCAGCACTAGCATGTGGGAAGCATTTAATTGGGCTTGGTAACAGGCTAGATGGATCAGAGAGCTTGAATGGGGAATGGAACCTTCCTGAGGCACCTTTAGCTGGAAGTCAGAGGGATGCTAGCACCACCCTTCCTGCTGTAGAGGATGGTCTGTTTCATCAAATCCAAGGGAAATGAACACAAATGGAGTTATTAGCAGCTCATTTTCTGATGCACCAGTGAAGGGTGCTGTAGATGCTACTGCTGGTGCTCCCACCTCTGAGATGGTTCCTGCTACAGTTTCACTTTTGGAAAATTGGGTTTGTTGTGATCTATGTGAGAAATGGCGACTTCTACCAGATGGAATAAAACCAGAGGACCTTCCTGAAAAGTGGATGTGTAGCATGCTAGATTGGCTGTAAGTTATGTCTTGTATTCCTTGGATTGCTCTATAGCATGTCAAAATTGTAAACAGTTAGTTAACTGGACTTAGGTACTGTGTTAATTACTAGTTTTTTTTCCCCCAGGCCCAGAATGAACTGTTGTGACATTCAGGAGGATGTGACTACAGGGATAATGCATGGTTCCATTCCATATCCAGGTTCTGAAAGTCAGGCTCATGCTAATGGATCTATATTTGGAGGGTGTAGGATGGATAACGCGCCAAAGTAGGGAATCCATAGGATCAAGCGCATGGAGGAGGATAGCTCAAGGTTGGCATAATTATTGGGGAAACACGACTATCACGGTGGGTGACGGAGGACAAACCCGCTTTTGGCATGATTCCTGGTGTGCTGAGCAGACTTTACGCTCGTTGTTCCCTGAGATATATAATGTGGCAAGAGACAAGAACGCTCTAGTCAAGGAGCTATGGAAAGAGGGAGAGGTAGGGGGAGTGTGGGAGATCCAATTTAACCGCCAAGCACAAGATTGGGAGCTCGAGGCATTTGTAAATTTTTATGACTTAATTTATAGGAGTACACCAAATGGAGGAAGGGATAAAGTCAGGTGGAAGGGGAATAGAACAGGACTGTTCACAGTTAAGTCATATTATGAGAAACTTTTGCCGATAAAGGGAGCCCGAGATTTCCCATGGAGACAGGTATGGCAGAGTAAAGCCCCCACAAAAGCATGTTTTTTTGCTTGGGAGGCAGCATGGGGTAGGGTGTTAACCATTGATAATTTGAGGAGGCGAGGAAAGATATTGATCAACAGATGTTTCTTATGCAAGGAAGAGGAAGAATCAATTAATCATCTGCTTCTACATTGCAAATGGACTAGTAGAGTGTGGGGGACAGCCCTTCGACAAACAGGAGTACAATGGGCTACATCAAAAACAATTGATCAAGAGCTCAGGGCATGGTTTGGGGTTTGTGGTAACAAAGAGGAAAAGAATTTTATTAGGTTGATACCAATTTCCATCTTCTGGCATGTGTGGAAGGAGAGGAACAGGAGGGCATTTGAGGGTCTAGAAACAAGTTTGTTTAAGTTTACGGAGAGATGGATATGGGATATACACTTTTGGTATAGTCAATTGTATAGGGGTCCTCAATGTTAGCTATGAGTAGGCTTAAGTTTGTTTAGATAAGTTTTTGTATATGATTTTACGCATCTTCTTGATGCGGTATTAATGAAGTTAATCTCTTGATTACTCAAAAAAAGTTTGCAGAACGAGTCTTATTTTGTGGATGCCCAAATTGACCCTTGTTAAAGATAGGGGTCATTCTGGTGAATGCAGCCCTGCTAAGGAAGTGAAGCATGGTCTTGGGGACAGACTGATAGCTTCTGTAAAGAATCTTAGCAGTCAGGTTCAGGTCTCAACAGATTGCAATTCAGTGCATTTGAAAGCAAGCAGCTCCCTGAAGAAATGGTAGCTGAAGGGATCCCAAGACAATCAAATTGATGGTGAGCCATATCATCATACGACAGCAAGGCAAAAGTGGAGGAGGATACTGATGGATGCATCTTAAGGAAAGGAATGAAGTTTTAGGTTTTCAGATTCTGCAATAAGGGATTTGAGAAGCGGAGACAGCAACAGCAGGTCCAAGAAAGAAGGAAAGGCAATCTGGGATTTCCCATGTGGGGTTAGAAAATGTGTTACTGATGGTGTGGAAGAGGACAGGTATCCTTGCAAAAATAGGAAACAATTGGTCCTTAAACAGGCTACTTCAAGTTCTTCAATGGTATCTGACTCCCACACATCAATAGTTGACAATGAGATTCAAGGCTCACCTGTGGAATCTGTCTCCTTCATCCCATTGAGGATAAACCATTTAGGCAAGTTTAAATCTGTGCAGCCTTATATCCTGACTAGGGAGGATGCTGGAGTTCTGACTGTGATGGATAGTGTTAGTAAATGCTCTTCTGAGAAAGTCAACAGTGGGAGTAAGATGTCCAGGAGCTATGGTGAAAGGATCCTGCAGCCATACCAAATCCCTTGAATCCAGTCCTATGAAAAGAGATGCTAAGACCTTTTCGTGGTTTGAGAATGGCCATATTCTTAATGGAACTACTGATTATCCACAACATGGTGAGTTCCCTGTTAATCATTCTTCTCATGACAATGGTGTGTATACGAAGCAACGTGGAACTGCTTTGGGCCTCTACATAGATGGGAACCTTTCTTCTACGAGTACTGATGGTAAGGAAAAATGCTCTCTGTGTGATTCTAATAGAGACAAGGTAAAGGCTCTCAAAACAGCTGCTGAAAAGGTTGAAAAGTATCTAGCTAAGGGTGACAGGTGCGAATCCTTGGTGAAAGCGAACCATGCTTCTCCCCCTTGCAAAGATCAGAGTCATGTAAATATTGATCTTGCTCAGAAGAATGTGAAGAATCATACAAGGAGGGATCTGTTCAAACAAAATAAGCATGCTCCATCAGCTGGGAAACTAGGCAATCATTATGGTGGTTATGATCTTGAATCTCCAAGGGAGAATACTTTTTCCGATCCCAGCTCGTCGGGCAGAGCAATATATGTGATGGGCACCCAGTGGAAACTGCAGGCAATGGTGACCTATCAAAGGCACCATTAAGGAATAAAAAAATGGCACTTCCTATCATTTGCAACGTCTCACATCTGAAACAATTGGTGTCAAAGATGAATTCTTGTCAAGTCCATCAAGAGCCAATCAGTCTGTTCAGACAGCCTGTACTGTTCTACAAGATGCAGAAAAACTCAGAAACCTTGCAGATCGTCTGAAGGTGCTGGGGGCTTGCTGATTTTTTAATCCATTACAATATCTTCTCTGACGCTTTCACCACTTACGGAATGATTGCTTGTCCATCCGTAGGAATCTAAATTTGGTTTTGAAGGTAATGAGTCTTATTTTGAAGCTGTGTAAAGTTCCTTCAGGGAGCTTCACTTCTAGAAAATGGCATTGGGCAGAGTGGCAAACCCAAGGAGATGACTCCTCTGCAGGACTATAGTACAGCTGCAAAACTATCCCAGTAAGTCTAGATATCTTTTTGAAAAGATATCAGGAACTATCAAATATTATATTGCAGAAGAAATTTCTTCTTAAGTCATGTTCCTCCATTTTGTGGTTGCTTCTACAATAATGTTAGGCTAAAGTGTGCTTCCCGCTTTAGATTGAGGCAGCACCTTAGAAATTAGAGTATCTTTGCAGTGAACTGGTTTTAGTTTAATTGATATGCTGCTTAATCTCTCAATTTGGCAGATCCTGTGCCACTGAATTTGAAAGATGCGAAGAACTGGCTGCTGCTGCTGCCTTGGCCTACAAATGCATGGAGGTGGCATATATGAGGGTAGTGTATTGCAAATATGCTAGTCTAAGCAAATATCGGCATGAGTTGCAAGCAACCTTAAATCAAGGTACTCAAGCTGTGTTGACTGGGAAATGCTCTAAGTATATCAAGAAAGAATGTATCTGTTCTTTCTTAGGTGACCACTGGGTGTATAGATCTCAAATGTAAGTTTTGTTGTCTGATAGGCATTTACCTTGTTTAATCTCATTTTCTGTATATGACTTGTTCTTTACTTGGATCTTATTTTTAATCTGTAGCCTGTTATGGCACATAATAATGTTAACTTTCTGCACTTTCAGTCAGGAAGAAATTATTTAGCATTTCTCTATATGTTTCTCTAGGTGAATTGTCATCTTCTTCAGCATCAGATGTTGATAACTTGACTAACCAAGCAGTAGTGGATAGGTGTCACGGGACCAATGTGGGGATCGAATTTTTCCGAGTCTTGCTGGCATTGATAGCTTCATCTACCAACCAACCAACCCCCCTCGCAACTGAGAGTCGATATTACCTGACACACGATCACACCACAACGAAAACGAACATGAGCAATATACAAAGGGAAAATTCTATTTATATTCAAAATTATACAAGTATAAAAAACCATTTACAAGAGTAAACGCATTCAGCTTGTCGAGTATATGCCTCACGACCATCGCACCGCTTACACTCCTCACTCGACACACTCTAACCCGACACACTTCGACATTACAAGGGTAAATGGGATTTACTCCCCACTCACCGCTCAACTACAACTCGCAGTAACAACTCTATGTTCTGCCTCCCTGGCTCTCCCTTGTGTTTTCCAGCTTTCTATAGCTGTTCTCCCTGGCTCTCCTCTCCGAGAAACCTTTAGACTTTTGTGGTTTCTCCTCTGAGAATTCTGGATCGTTCCCCATCCGAATGAGATTGAACCCCTTTTATATAGAGGTGCTTAATAGACTAAATATGGCAACTGATATATTTGAATTCATTGGTTCTCTCCATCATATATCAATTCGTCCAATCTTGGCTCTCGATCTGCAATCTTCAAGATTGTTTTCATAACAGATTGATTTGTCATATCATGAGAGAATCTTTCCCCGATTGTTTGTTATCACATAATCTTTTATCTTGATCATGTTCATCCCACTTGGACAGCTTCTCGGATGCACCTAGACAACTATGCCCTACTTGGTTCTTGATTGATCACCAGCCGTTTCGCATGAGGAAACAATCGATCCTTTCCATGTTGGTGTCAGCGATCCTTATCCAGTGAGCATCGATCCTATGCTCCCCAACATCCTGTGCACCTTCTATGAGTAGTCGTGCTCCACGCACTTGATCATCGTGTCCCGCATGATCAAGACTCCACTTGTGTGTCTGCATCTTCACTCGTCCACTGTGCACTGTCACTGACCAGCAACACATGACTCCTTCGATCGCCTCCGGCATGAAGTGATCAAGCGCCTCTCGATCACTCTCTGCTCATGCCTTAGCATTCCTAGGCTGTCAAGCGATCATCCACCTTGCATTGGTTGAACAGCATCGACCCCAAGGCCATGGCACTTGCCTTCAGTCCACTAAGTCCTTGCTCCGCACCACTCCGCTTGGTTGTTCAAGCAAGTCTCTTGTCCAGCTTAACCTCCTGACCACAAACCTTCTCTCCACGTGCCCCACATTAGCACGTATGCACTCCCGCAATCACAAGGTACAACCTGCGGTACGCATTACTCCGGCGTATAGCTCATGGCCGTAACAATAGGTCTGATCTATCAAAAGGGGCTGGTTCTCATGCTGTAGGAAATCATATTGTTGTTACTCGAAATTGCCCCAGCTTTGTGCGGCTTCTAGACTTTTTAAGTCTTCTAAACCTGGTTTTACCAATATTCTTCCTCGAATCTGTTGAGAAGAATCTTTAGCTTGTGAGCTTCATAACGACATTGAATAAACTTGGTATAGAAGCTTAGCTGTAACAAGTTTTTTATATTTTAAGATTTCTGCTGGAGAAATAATTAACATGCCTTACAATAGCAGGAATATAATTGGGATCAGTAGTTTATTTGTTGAATATTTATCTTGTCAATGTCTGCCAGTCACTCTTTAAAGGAAAGAAGGATTTTTCAGATGATAGACTGGCAGTCCATCTGTGCTGTAAGTACTCATTTGTTGACAGGGTTTTAAGCGTATTGACCCCTTTTTATTTGCAGACACGGGAAGTTAATCTTGCAATGGAAGCCTCAAGAAAGTGCCACGATACTTTCATGGCCACTAATGCAATCATGGAAGAGTCCCAAAACAAGGAACATATTATAAACTCTTTAAAGAAGGTTATTGATTTCAGCTTCCAAGACATAGATGGACTGGTATGCCTGGTACACCTTGGAAGGAAGGCCATAAGTAGATCTGGTTCCAGTGGTGCTAAAGATTAAGATGACCCCTCCGTATATATCATGTGTTTCCTCTGATTTATTTTCACCTGAGCAAAGGATAAGCAGGGGAAGCATAGTTGCCCCCAGGGAATTAGCTGCACCGAGGAAGGTCATTGATAGCTACAGTTCGGTACACATGTACAAAGTGAGATTAATTGCAGATTTTGCATTTGCATTTGTGCATGATCAGCTATGTTTTGATATGGGTTAGGCTCATAGCCTCTCACCCTGAATTTTCTATTGGGTCGAGAAGCAGGGGCTGGATTTCTTGGTTGTCTTGGAGGTACAGATGAGATTTTTTTGTAGTAGTACAGTTCATAGTTCTTGTAATTCTTCATTTGAATGAGAGTGGAAGCAAAACATTTAGGAATCTCAGCCATTTAGGCATCCATTTTAAGTAGGTTGACTGCATATATGGTGAACATTTTTGGCCGTACTACTTGTAAAGTGATGATGGCTGCTGGCTAGCGTGCAAGTTTTTTCTTTCTATGGATTCACTATTCTTCAAAATAGAGGAAAAAAGTTACTGGAAATGGTTCTCTGTCAATATTAGCGCACTGTTAAGCGATAATCTTGGTTGATTGGACCAGCTTTTTCCAGTTAATCAGACCCTTGGGGTGGTACGTTCAGTATTTCTCCTTGCAGAAATCCTCCTATTCATACTCCACACTTCATTGTTATTTGTATAGTCATCTTAACATTCTTTTATGTTGTTGTTAGCAGAGCATATGCTTCTTCTGGGTCCATTAGGGAGGAAAAACCGTTAAGGATCATCTCAGTGGCACTGCTCCTTCCTGGAGAATCAATGACATATGAGTCAAATTTACTGAGTACTTTTATTAAACGGCTATGTAATAAGACGCCAGAAGAATATCATACTAAATTCTATATATTTTGAATGAGTACATATTTCTCAATTAAATGAATCGGCGAATCTGATTATCGTAGACCCAAACTGTTTATATACAGTTCCCTGACTTAAATTTGTTAATTTGGATGCGGAAGGTCAAATAACTGAGTTGACGACATGGATGATCTAACTGATTCGTAATGCTTGCCCTTAAGGAAATTGTTGATTAGTCTAGATGCTATCCTTTTTGACCTCTCAGTTATACAATAGAATCATACAGGAACAGAAGCATAAGAAGACTCAGTTATCAACCTCTCCCAGTTATGCAATGAGCTATTTCATATAAGAACAGAAGCATAGGGTGACTCGGCTCTGTGATACTCATGTGCAATTAAGGTGACTAAGGTCTAATGATCACATGTACGTGATTGTTATCATGTTCTCACCCTCGATCTGCTGAATAAATACCTGCTCGATTTTGCATTTACGGTAATTTACCCATCTTTGAAGATGTGATTGAAGGAATCATGCAGTTTTTGTGATCAGTGACATCCCCCTCGATTAGGATGTTCAGAAATGGATTCTCTCCATTTCGGCTATCTCCCATTAACGTTATCCTGAATTATCTCTATGCAGGTTCATAGATGACCCTGGAAGTTTTCTATGCCAATTTTGCTACATTGAGCAAAGAAGAGAGTTATCTCGAATGTGAAGTTTGAAGACTGCAACGCAGGTGAGAGTTTTTGGCAGCAGTTGGCTGAAGTTGCTGTTCTGGGCTTGTAGCGCTGGATGAGGTTAAAGTTTCTAGCATTGACGAATGACCATCGGATCTTTGACTCTGGTTCTGTCGGAATTACAAGGCCCGAGGAACTCGAGATGGATTTGATGTCTTATTACACAGTGATTGTTTGTGGGGAATCCAAATTTAGGGTTGCCTTGTGTACGCCATACGGCAGCAATTGCTTGCAGCACCTGTGAATGAGTCTAATCTAAGATGATTTAAGATTATAATCTTCTGGAGGATACAGATTCAATCTGATGCTACATTTTCACATTTTTTTTATATTCTTTGATTTACCCATGAGTATGACTATGAGCTTAGTTTCCACAAGACTGATCCAATGGAGAAGCGGCATCTTAGAATTCTGAGGAACCTGCAATTTCTCGTACCCTCGACTCACGAAATGGAAAAGCATCGGCTCCAAAGTTCAAACATCCGCAGCTGATCCTGATATTGTCCCATTCTATGTTTTCCATTGCTCAAAGCCAAATCTGTCACCATGGAGAGTCTAAACAATTTCCTCTTTGGCCTCCTCCTCCATCACGATAAGAACTATCCTACCTTTCTCCCTGATACTCTATACCCCTCATCCTTGCCTCCATCTCCCTCAACAGTCCCACCACCTCCTCCCTCCTAGGGAAGTTCAGATTACCGGCGTAGAATCCGTGTGCCTTGTCCCCTCCGATCTCAAGCCAGCTACAACCAGGCTCCTTCCTGACACCCGCCAGTCTCATCTTTGTGCGGACGCTATCAGAGTTGGCCCAGTCCCCTGCAAACACGTAGGCATTAGACATGGCCACATAAGCGCCTGCAACCTGCTGCTGGGTACCTTCCAGCCAGCTGCTAGCTCTTGCGGCGATGTCTACTCTGCCCAAGAGCCTGCTTGCGGACAGGAGCGTCCCCCATAAGAGAGCTCCCTCTTCAGGCCTCGCTATCTTCACGGATCTTGCTAACCAGTAGGCCTCATCGATCCTTCCTGTCCGACTAAGCATGTCGACCACGCACATGTAGTGCCTGGAGTCTGGCCGTACCCCATGTTTCTGGTGCATAGAGTTCAAGCACTCGAGGCCTTCATCCACCAACCCCGAGTGGCTGCAAGCATGCAAGATCCCAACGAAGGTAACATCGTTCGGCCGCAAGTTCCTACCGACCATCTCCGCCAGGAGCTCCATGGCTGACTTCCCGAGCCCATATCCTGCGGCACCAACAATCATCGAAGTGTAGGTGACAACAGAGGGATTCTCTATCCTCTGAAACACCCTGCTGGAATAGTGCAAGGATCCGCATTTCGCATACATGTCCACGAGGGCACTTGCAACGACTTCGCTCGTGTTGATGCCCAAACGGATCCCTGTGCAATGAGCGGCTTTCCCCCAAGATAGCCTCCCAAGGCTTGCGCAGGCACTGATTATACTGGTTAACATGAAATGATTTGGCGTATACTGAGTCAAATTACTACTGTATTCCTTGAACAGGCCAAGCGCCTCATTCGCCCGAGCATTCTGAGCATACACGCTGATCATCGAAGTCCAGGAGACAATGTTTCTCCTGCAACCCATCGAGTCGAAAACCCGTCTGGCATCATCGATACAGTTGCATTTGCCATACATGTCCACGAGGGAAGAGTAGACAACGAGGTTGCCCCGCAGACCCAAGACCTCGACATGGGCATGGATCCTTCGGCCCATCTCCAGTACCGCGAGAACCGCGCACGCACTCACAGCTGTTGTGAGAGTGAACTCGTTCGGGGCCACCGGGCCTCTGCGCATCTCTGCATACAGCTGCAATGCCCTACCGGGCCGGCCCAGATCGGTGTATCCCGTCATGAGGGAGGTCCACGACACCACATTTGGGTTGGGCATTTCGTCGAATAGTTGCTGTGCGTGGTGGACTCTCAGGAGCCGAACATAGCAGTTGATGAGGTGATTGGCGGTCACAGTGTCGTCCAAGAATCCGGATTTGAAGGTGTGAGAGTGGGCCGAGGTTGCAGAGGAGAGATCATTGCAACTCTGGAGCTGTTCAGCAAACTGGGGTAGGGTGTGGCTACGGGACGGTCTGTTTTGGCGCCAAGGAGAGCAACGGACGATAACGGAAAGGAGGAACGTCCGTTTTAACGGCGCTTCCATACGGCCACCCAGGCGGGCATAAGAGGGCATAGGGCTCGCTTAAAGAGAGGGTCTACCGAAGTGGGGCATTTTCGAAATATCGTCTCATCCTTGATGGGTTTTTGGGAAGGGCAAATGGGCAATGAGGGTTCATAAGCTAAGCAAGAAGGAATAAACCATTCGTAGTGATCTATAATTCAATGGTCTAATTGAAAAGACTAAACATTGATTGATTCAGAGTCCAGAAATTGATAACATCTTTTTTTTTTTTTTTACTATAAAGCATATCGAAATAGTAAAAAGGGAATAAAATAAGTAAAAAATTATATTATGATATCAAATTTTTTTATAAATAAAATTTATTTAATTAAAGTTTTGGAAATGGCCAATTATTGGTGTCGCCTCTTTCTTTCTCCCAGAGAAGCGATCCATTAAAGCAGTGGACGAGATTGCAGGGCAAAGATACAGATTCTGGTCGTTCAAAAGGTCAGCTGGGGGAAGATTCGGTTGACTATTCCCCCAGGGGAGATATAAGTGGATTAGGTTCCAAACCAAACTAACCTGCCTGTGTCTCTTCATGTCCTGCGATTTCAACTTCGATTCTGTTAACTCGATCTCCACAAGTACCCCACAAGCTGTTCAAATACTCTTTTACCTGTATTGCATGAGAAATCGATTCACATTAAAACTTACACGTGAAATTAATTACAGTAATCTAGCCACAAGTTCGGTCCCCTGAGTGCTCGAGAATGAAGAATGCTCCTCCTATCTTGCGGTCATTTGTCAAGGTAAATGACACGTTTCACGCGACTCATCTTAGTTGGTACACTTCAAATTAGTCCGCTCAATCTCTGTACTTCCAGCATGCTTCCGATCCATCAGTTCGAAGTACCTATCGATCACGCTATCTATCGGTAGGGGCCGTGGGGTCGAAGCCTATCCCCATAACAATCGACATATCTTGTCAATCTCGCCTAGTGTCAGTTACTTTCGAGGGCTGCAAACTAGCAGCCGATGCAAAAAGTCTAACCCAACGATTGCTGTTTTTGAAACAGTAATTGGAGAACGTTTCCCTCTGCAAGGGCTCGTTATTACTGCAACCTCGATGAGGCCTCAGGGATCAAACATCGTGGCAAGAACACAGACAACTACAAGTATGTATATATATATATATATATATATGCACATGTACGCACATGCACAGATATAGGCCGAAGACAAAGTCCAATAATATTGAGAAACCCAGCAGTGTCCTCCTTACTTAGTTGCCACTGATAATGGAATTTGGTCGTGTACCACTCATGCAACTACGTGCATCGATAATGAGTACAACCATATTTAACATAATATGAAATTATTGGTCCTATCGAATTTCTCCACCTCAAATTCCAATTTCTGTATGCCCTAGTACTATACTAAGATAGGTGGCATTGATCGATCTACAGCCTTGGATGATACGTGGGGACTTAACCTTTGATCACACAACTTATGATTTCTACTTGTATGTATGATAAATAAATACATGGTTCAAATTCTTTGCTCGCTATCCCTTTGACACAACGCTTTAAGTCTCGATTCATTATCGTGGATAAGGTTTTCCGGGGTATACACCAATGTTGTCCATTCATCTGTCTCTCGCATAACGCCAGGCCTACGAACTTACATTTGTAGATATTATTTCCAGTATGCCACACGTATTTTCATGATAAAATCATCGAAAAAGAAGAGTCGGCCATCTACGTAGCTTTTATCAGCCGACTTATTATATTTAAAAATAAGATTTTTGAGTACTAAAACCCTAATCAGAATCATAAGATGAATTTCGAGAAAAACTAGTATATCAAGTGAACTTTATTACAACGAACCAGGTAAGATTTAGTACATCTCCCCTCCGACTTCCATGAATATAATGTCCTCTTATGAAATTGATTATGAACTTTTCATTATAATCGAATAAAAAAAATTTATTGCGTGCCAGCATGCATGCGTATACCAAGAAGCCTCGGTCGTGAAAATACCTAACTAGTGGTGCCACTGGGAAAAGGGGGGCTGCTTCATCCTCGATGTCTTTCGGGTCAGAATGGGAACTAACCTATGGAAGACACCTGTGCTCTTACGGGGCAAAGGGCATCAATCGTCAGAGATAGGAAGCATATAATTCAATGAATATGCGCGTGAACATGGCTAAATCATAAAAACTTTTGTGGAAATGTGTTGATTGAGATGATTCAACTTATTACCTCTTTAAGGCTGACTTTTTATTTAAACTTAATTAATAATGATAATTTATGATTTGGAGTATTTTTATCTCTCGTAGCTGTCTCACTTGAGTTTGTCTGAAGATGATGTATAGAAGAATAAAAGAAACTATAAAATTTTGCAATGTACGGTCGGCAATCGGTAGTGAAAGAAGCAAAATCGACGGCCCTCTTCAAATCCGCGACTATTTAAGCAAAATTATATTAAGGAGAATTAAAAAAAATACAGAGAAAAATAGAGAGCCCCTAGAAAATAAGGAAAAGGTTGCTCTCCCAACCCACTTTTGCAGGCTTTAATTTTGTTTTCTTCCTAATATAAAAATTGAAACACGATCGTCCAATGTCCGGGCAATTCTGAACCCTTGAAGTTTCTTGGAGAATTATTGGGTCCTTTTTGGACCCATAGATGCACGTCATGATGTCATCCTTATTAAAAAAAATGAATTTGGGTTCATGAATCTTGGGCAGAGCATCGTGTCGTGCACAAAAATGTTAATGGTGATGGTCCGATCATCGAATTTAGACGGATTTGTCAACTCTGGACATTGATAGTGCAAAAGCATCAATCGAATTGCCTTAAAATCGGCCTACGATCCAACCAAGAATAACCGACATGGTGTAAGGACCATGGTTTCGATGACAGATCAACAAACTAAATGGGAACATCTGACCAACTCCACTCCACTGACTGAGCCGACTACGGGCTCCGAAAGAAGACTTTGCTAAGACCTCCAGGCGAATCACGACTTAACCAGGAGGATTGTCGGACCTAGCTCATCCAGAGATGAAACTATAAATACTCCAAATGTTTGCAGAAGCAAAGTATGTTACATTTGAACTCCATCTTCACTTTCGCGCCTCTCCGTGATCCCCAAAACTCTCATCGACTTTCAGTATTGAGGGATCGATTTGCACTATCAACCCGGACACTGACTTCGTTATGTGATCTCATGAACCATTAAGGGTTTGCACAGTTGTATTGCATTATTTTACTCTTAGACAAGACTGATGTAATGTAATGGAATGGAATGGAATGGAAGATACCAGCTAGAAAACGACTAAACATTAATTTAACAGCAAGATACTTGCGTGAAGATCCTGGCTTAGTCTCTCGGTGCCTGCCAGGTCAGTCGTCGAGTCAAAACCCTTCAGAGCCACGCCCCTTTTGCTCATATAAAACTATTTCTCCACTTTTAATTAGGATTTCAATTCATGATTAATTTAAATTTAATAATTCTTAGTAAACCCTCATCCCAAGACAATAAATGGGTCGATTTAATAAGTTTCATCAATAAAATCACTTCAATTAGAATCAATTTTTATCTATGCGACTCTTAGATTAAAAGGAGATTAAAAGAAAAAGAAAAGCATAGTCTCCTCAAACATGGGTCTCAATCTCCAAGATTTTAATTGATATTCCCTGAATCTATCTCTTGTCACCTCCCTCATTCTTCTTTTCTATTTTGTCCACTAGTATTTCTCATGATTAGGGAGAAATCTCACTTCCCACCCTCACTAAAAATCATGCCTAATCAGCGTTCATTTTATTTGATTTTAGTGATCCAGGGCTCTGTGAGCATCTTAACAGGGAAACTGGAATTATAGCGTGGGGCTCAATTATTTCACTCCATCATTCGTCAATTTAATTAGTGACCATATTCTAATTGTCTCCTCCCTTCTCCCTCTCAACTGGCGGGTGACAATGGACAAAATATTTAGTAGCTCTCATGTAGCACGACCAAGAGCTTCAGAGGGCTTCTTCATCTAGCAACGCCGCCGCCTCATCACGACTCAAGAGACCGAACTCGGACCATCATATTGGGCCGCACCAATCAACCCTACGGATTCGGAAATTTCCTCATGAAATGTTGTGCTACTATCGAGGGATCTGATCTAAGGCGTGAACTTGATCCGAGAGTTGCGTGTTCGAAGAAAAAAGCCTTCTCTCGGAAGATGTAATGGGGGAGGCAGGAGTGAAATGATTAGCCTTGGAAGTGGCTGACGAAATGCCGGGGAGGGTGTGGAGGTAATCATTCCTAGGCATCCCATATTCGCGATTAGTATTCATTTAAGAGCTCCCCCACTTAATTCGTATTTTTCATATTTTCTTATTAATTGTAATTTTAAATTTTAAATTTTATGAATATAAAAATTTTGATAAATTTATTTGATTTAAATATAAATTAATCATATATACTTTAAACAACTTGCGGTATAATTTTACGGAAGAAAAACTCACCGCTTTACCAGGTGCATCACCACTCATTCCTCTTCCTCCGCGACAAACTCTTTAATCTCCTCGTTTTTTTATTTTTTAAATTTTTTTTCCGAAATCCAGTGAATGGAAATGACGTATGTTAGAAGAACGGATCCGAAGGTTGGGAAGCAATTATAAAATTGATTTAATAATTATTCCTTTTTAATATTATAAGTTCCTATTATAATAATAATAATAATAATAATAATTAAGATGTAAGTAAGAAAATTTTATAATTTTTCTTAAATAATATATTATCATAATATCTTAAATAATCCTCACTATTACTGATTTTTTATACGAATTTACGAGAATCAACGGATATGATTGGACAGGTAAAGAACTCGTTTTCATCATGCTGCCTGTCCTATGCTACGGGCTGTGCTTGCTGTGGGACACTATGACGTGGCAGCCTTTTGTTCCCCTTTGTCGTTGCATGGAATCATATGATGCTAACAGTTCCTCTCCTTTCTTGTGCTGTGCGCTCATTCATAATTAGCCACCAATGTCCACACCATTGATTTGATGAGTTCCTTTTTTTTATATTAAATTGTAATAGGAGGGTTTATATATTAAATTAAAATTTAGTAAGTTCAACTACATATTTAATAAATGATATTAATAATAAATTTGTATAATATTATTATTTAAATATAATTTATAATAATATTATTATATTAAATAAAAATTTAACTGTAAATATAATTATAATAAAATAAAATATATTTATTATAATAATTTTTTATTTTAAGTTGGTCAATTTTTCTATTGGTTCAATTTACTTCACTGGTTAAATCGAAAATCGGCTGATTCAACTGAGGTTGACCTTATTAAAAATACAATCGGGTCTTTTATAGAAAACAGACAGAGTAAGTGACCAATTCTTGATTAAACCGACCGATGTAATTTTTATAATTATAGTCCATAGGACCACCAACAAATATTTGTTATTGCTTGAGATTTAATAGCGTTATGACACGTGGAGAACTTGGTGAGGACCCAAAATTCTAAAACTAATCAAATGCAAAAAATGCGTATGCATCATCGCTCGATTGAGTCTTATGCAACGAAATCATTAATTATATGTTATTCGCAGAATAATTTTTCCCACCTCGTGCAAGTTGCCAAGGTGAGTGCTGTCAATGGCGCACCAATGAATCAATGATAAGAACAACTAGAGAATATATAAATATGTATATTTATGTATTCACATATGGGTCACCCTGTCACTTTGACTTTGTGGGCTCTCCTTCTTTTCCCTCCCACTGGGCAAAAGTTCTCTCTTCCTCCCTCCTTCCCTCACCCCACCTCGAACCATGGAATGGAAGTTGCCACGGCTTGGTTGACGTGAGAAACCCTCATTTTTTTTCCTCGAGAGTGATACTCTTAATCAACCTGTGAAGAGTTAGTTTATTTCTCCTGCTCGAGTCGTTAAGATCGTACGAGATGTAAGTCGAATGCATGACGGGATCGGAGGCTACCCCTCAACCAATTACCCGGCCGCATCCTCCTCTAATTACTTCTCCCATGTCTGTAATGAAAGTCGTCGCCGGATCGTTCTGTTAACCGCTTGTTCGTTCGAGGCCTAACGGCAACGGCACGGGCAGCTGAAACAGAGCAGCCACAGAGCCATGATATTGACTAGATTGTTTGGTTTTAATCAAGCTGGCTATGATTCATTGTCTGGGCTTTGCTGGACCAACTTGAGAAGCATTGGTTGTGAGTGCTTTGGGGGGTAGGGGGTTGGGTTTCTCATGCATGATTGACATCAGTCTTTCCCTGTTAGGATTCTTGTTTTAAGATATCATTGGTTCTATTAGTGTCATACCCAGCATTTTCAAAATAAATAAATAAAATCTTCCATACTATCTCACGGTTGTATAATTAAAGAGAAAAAGAAAACAACTATAAGAAATGGGTTCATACAATAATATTGCCAGTAGCTATCAATAAAAGAAATAAGCCTTGAAGAACAATAATATTTCTTTTTATGTTGTAGGGGAAGTTGATAAACGGATAGCAAAAAAAAATTAAATAATAAGTTATAGAAAATTTTATAATAAAAATTAAACTAATACCCTCCTAATAAAGTACTATTTTCCTACTCTTTTGACAATTTTTAATTAGTCAATATCTTGGTCACTCCTCAAAAACAGGAAAGAACAAGGCAGAGTCTTTGACAAGAAAATCCTATTGGCCACAAACAAAAAACAGATCTCAGTCGACTCATTGGTCGATCCATTTAGTTATACGAGTTTACATAAAACCTCCATCACCCCCCCGTCAACAGTACGCTTCACCTGAATTTGGCCTAATAACCCGTTGGAGACACGCATATGATAAGGAAATATATCGACACGACAGTAACTGACAATGTTGTTCTCACGCATTTCCTCCCTACGAGAATTAGCAACCACCATCGGAGGCCGGAGCCCGCATGAACACGCTCAGCCCGAGCCGTCCGGTTGTGGAATCTTGGCAAACTCGAGGGTCTTCTTGCCCTCGAGCCTGTTCGTTAAGTAGTGCTTGTTGTAGTCCCCATGACCGTACCTTTTGTACTTGCAAGGGTTGTTTTCATCCACCAGCTCCGCCATCGGCCCCAGCTCCGCCTCGTAGCTCGGAGCGTAGAACGTGACGATGGAGAGCCGGTCCTTTTCTCCGTGGGTCACTGCTCTGTGCTCCACGCTCTTGTACTTCCCATTCGTGAGCACCTGCATGTGGGATCATCCCATAAAATTTCCCATATCAACTCTTGTAGACAAGGAGAGAATTCTACGATCGGTTAGCTCTTGCACTAGTTGTGACACTTTTCGTCCCGTTTTCTAGATTCTGGGGGGAGAGTGAAATGATAAACGGAAAACTTTCCCATGTATTTCATTTCCCCTAGGACGCAGAAAAGGAAAACAGAAAAAAAAAAGCTCTTCTTTAATGCCAAAAAAAAAAACAAGAAATTGGATTCTGTAGTCTCTTCTTACCTCGAGCGTGTCTCCAATGTTGATCACAAGTGCATCAGGGAGAGGCAGAACAGGCATCCACTTATCATCTTTGAAGATTTGAAGCCCCACAGAGCTGCCCTTCCCCTGCTGCAGCACCGTGATCGCGCTTCCGTCCGAGTGCGGGCTCAATCCCAGCACGAGGTCGGGTCTCGGGCATGGTGGGTAGTAGTTCATTCTCACCGCCTGAACCGCCAACCCGAACATCTCCTGGAACACGTTCCCTTTGAGCCCCAGGCTCATTGCCATGTACTTGAGCAGATTCGCACACAGCTTCCTGATCTCAGCAGAGTACGCCTCGACAGTTTCGCTGTAAGAAGACGTCTCACCGACTTAAGGCATCCTCCTCTGACAGACTGATAATCGATGGAACCCGAATGAAAGGTTGTCAGACGAAGTACCTGAAGTGATCTGGCTTTTTGGGCCACAGCTCCTGGTTCCTTATGAACCGGGGCTCCAGTCCGAGTGCGAACATGTTGCACCAGTCGAGTTTTTGGTCCTCCGAGAACACAAAGGCTTGCCCGTAACCCTGAACTGTCCCGGGGGCCATAGCGTACTTTTGTTTCTCATCGATAGGCAGCATAAAGAACTCCATTCCCACCTTCTCTATCCCCTCCAGCAAGTCCAAGTCAATGCCGTGATTCACCACCTAACATAAAAACTCAAACCTTAGCTCTGGAAATATTTCACTTTTCTCAGTTTTTAAGTTTTCCATTTTTCCCTTCCTGAAAAACGGGTGGAAATGGAGAAGAATGGTTACAGTTCCCGTGAGAGCTTAAACTCCATCATGTGCAGAGTGCATCGACACACTTCGAATTCTTGTCTTTGTTTTTCCGAAAACAGGGAAATGGAACATCAAATTCGTAGTAAAATCAGTACTCAGTGTAAGCATATACAAGCTAACAACACCTGGAAGAATCCCCAGTTCTCGCAGGCGTCACCGAGCTGTGATATTTCCTTTCCACCTTTCCCGAGCTCATAAAAATCGATCACAGGCACATCCCCGGTCAAGCAAGCTGTGATTGGCCTCTCAATAATGTCCCGAACAAAACGTTCAGGAATCACTGTCGGCTTATGCTTCCTCAGCTCCTGGACATCGTCGATGTGACCTACCTTGATCGGTGAAATGGGCACCGGAGCCATTGTCTTTGGAAGCTAAAGATGTCAGAATTTGGAGGAGATAATCACAGATCAGTTTGGTAGGGCTTCAGTTCTGAAGGAGCTCTGTTTCTTATGAAGCCTCGATGTTCTCTCTCAGCAAGTTTCCCCCCATTTATAGAGGGAAGACAAACTGAATACCATAGATAATCGCCCATTATTTAGAAACTTAATAAATTCTAATTAATTTCAGATTTAAGATTAGTTGGCTCACCAAAGGATATATATCTCTCAATTCACAATATTATGTTCGAATCATTTCTTGAAAGAAATAGGTATTGAGTCACCCAAACCACTCCATGTAGTTGAATTTTCTGTTGCGCTTTATTGCATAGTTTATTTGGTAGAAGGGCTGTCAGGGCCCATCCAATGCACTTTACAAGTTTCAAGGCTTCCCACACAGAACTGGCATTGTGTTTGTGGTGTTGATGTCATCATGGTGCCCACTTGCCCTTCCTTGGATGGAACAAAGGAGCTCGGAAGATGAAATCATCCCCTCAGATTCTCTGCTAGCCCATGGAATTGCACAGGTGGGGATTAGTGGAGCCTTCTTAGTTTAACTTAAAACCATGTGAGTGGTTCTATGGCATTAGGATCCTTAGACTCGATTCCCGATACCACCGAGCATGCCGTCGAGTTAGACACTGGTCGAGCCTCTCTACCCTCTTCACGTGTCGAGTTGCACCTTGTGTGAACTGAACATTTACCTACTTGGCCTAATAGTCCGCTCCACTCGTGGACGAAGACCGAGTGAGTAGGTTGCACGGCTGAATAGAGTCCGAACCCTCCACCCAATTTTCCAATTTCCTGTCGACATCAAGGCATCTACACTGCGTTCGTTCTCCATCCGCCACTGTCCCTAGTGTTCGGACTCTATCGAAGCCCAGCTAGCAAGTTGTCGCCGGTTAAATATCGTACGGAATGTGAAATGACTCCAGGTTGTACACAGAGACGCTCGTAAAACTAGACAAGAAGCTAGTGCCCCGTGGCACTGCGATCCCCATGTTCTTCTATAATCCGATTGTTAGACCGTTCAACAGCTTAACTAACAGTTCATGATCGATGGCACAAATTAAACGAGAGAATCCAACCGATTATATAACCCCCGCTTTTTTTCCTTTTTTTTTGTCCCCCTACTTCTTGAACAATAATCCGGAGACACAATCGTAGATTTCTCCCGGTTGAAAAGGCAGGTACGGCGACTGTGTGGCCTGTCAGGTCAATAGGGCAGTACATTCTTGTTTCTTCCTGTGTCTTGTTTCTATGATCATATCTGGTCCAAAGCTAGCGGTGAATGGAAGTTGTCCTTTAAAGTTTGAATTGAGCATGGCCTTGTCGGCCCCGTCAGAAATTCATATCTCCCGACGAATTACGAGATGCGTGACAGGTTTGTCTTGATGCATGGCCGGCCTTCGACCCTGATCTGACACACACCATACGGTTAATTCAAAATCCGATCATTGATTGTCGCAGACGTTGTAGCTCGACATTTCAGGACCACGGGATGCAACTATGCACGATTCAGCCAATTAATTTCGAGCTGCTAACGATTTTTTTGGGGTTAGAAGTATGGGCCGAGAAGCCCATTAAAGCCCAGGCCCATGAAGCCCAACCATTCACAGCCCGTTAGGTTTCTCGGCCTGAGTCCTCCGGACTGATCGGGTCGTCTCTCCCGCGCGCGCCACCATTTCCCGCCCGACGAACAGTTCTGCATTCCTCCGCATCCATATAGTGCCTCTGTCGCCGAGATCTCCGGAGGCTCTGCGGGCCCTGACTGCCGTAATTGGACAGCCCGCACCCCTCTACGGCTGCAGAAGAGTTGCCGCTCTTCCACTCGCCGCCAGCCCTCCGTTTTGTTTCCTATGCCTTCCTCGGATTCTCTCGAGGTAGAAATCCGTACATGTTGCATGCTTTCCTTCCGCCCTGCCCTGTACGGCTGCTATTTTGACGAGATAGCGGACTTCCGATGTAATACATTTAATTGCAGCTGAGCTCCATTTTCTTCTATTGGATTGTTGTATTTTTCATATCTATTACCACATCTCTCGAACAATTATAATTGCATGACATCACATTTTTGCATATTTTAATTAATTAATTTTTTTTTTCAGAAAACGGACTTGAGTTTGATCCTTCCGTAGGTTGAGACTGGTTTGGTTGCCGGGATTTTTGTTATCGTGCTCTTATTATTTTGGTCAGAGCGTAATTGGATAGCTCTTGGCTTGGTCATTAGTGTGGGAGGACAAAAAGAGAGACTAATGGAGATGGAGCAGCTTTTGACTTGCCCCAAAGGAGGAGCAGAGTCTGTACTCGACCTTAAGATAAGCTCTTCACTTTCTATTGCATATCACCCTGGGTATGGTCTGTGCGATGATATAATTCTTCTTGAGCTCGATGAAGACCTCCTTCCTGATGTCTTTAACCAGAGGTAAGGAAACTTTAATTAGTTCTATGTTGGCATCACTTTCCCATTGTACATGGTCAGTCTGAATTCATGTGATTTTCTCTTTTGATCTCTCTTTAGAGTATTCTTAAGAGGGCAGCCTGATGAAGATGCGGTTCTCTGTACTCAGTCCAAGACTTATGCAATCAAGTTCGTTGGTACTTCCAATTCTGTGTACCTGGCACCTCCATCTAACCAATCAGGGACGAGGAGAAAGTTGCAAGATCATGAGGAAAATGACTGTGACCTTGAAAGCGCATCAGTGATCAAACTTGCACCTGGTAATATGGAGATTGTTGAAGTTGCCCCGAGGCTTGACAGGCTCAAGTCCCTTCTTTCACAGGTGCCTTATGGGATTGACGATGCAACAGAAATGGGGGTGGAAGGGATGGGAAAAGACAAATCAGGATTTTATAAATGGGATGATCTTGTAAATGAGGTTCAAGCAAGTGATGAAGAACTGAGATCCGGATTGCAGGCTCTTTTAGCAGTTGAGATTGATGGCTATTGGAGATTAGTAGATGAAATCTACATGGATATGATCCTGAAAATGCTTTTGCACAATTCCATATTGCTGGACTGGCCACTAAACGCACTTGATGAAGTTGAAGTATTGGGTGTCCTTGAATCGGATGGTTTTCCTAGCAAGGTTGCTTATCATTGCTTGTCCGTGTATGGTGATAAGTTGGAGGTGGGGGGGTGCAAGTGTTTTTGGAAACTGAATGAGAAACGGGTTTCTGTGCATTTTGCGAGGAATATCCTGAGGGAAGGGAAGATAAAGATGGACAGTTTTCTGGAGGAGTGGAGGCAGAAAGTCCCTTCTGGGATGGAAGCCAGCCTTCAAATATTGGAAGGTGAAGTTCTAACAGAAAAGGTAGGTATTGAAACATGGATTCGAGCGTTCAGCACTTCTTCTCTCCCATCTACTCCAGCAGATCGGTTTTCCATTCTCTTCAAAGAGCGGCCTAGATGGGATTGGAAGGATTTACAGCCCTACATCAGGTATTAATGCACTAAAATTAACTTCCACTTTAGCTGCATTTATCTCTTTCTTTATTTGTGATTTCTCAACTGTGTCGTTCAAATGAGAAATATCTGCGGACTGTCTTCATACTGCAGTGAGGATAGAACAAAGATCCATAGTACACCTTGGTGCAATTTGAATGTATAACTGGTCCTAGGTAAAAGAAAATGGGGAATGAGTTTTGGAGCAATTGCGCATAAATTAATACCAACCCCCAAATTGGTACAATTTCGATGGCAGTTAATTCCATCGAACCAAGAATATTGGATTTGAGTCTGAAACGCACTGCCTAGCGTGAGTCTGCTTCTTTGTCACTAAACCAAGCCGCCTTACTGTTCATTCGGCTATTTTGATCTTCTTGGTCTACTTAAAAGTTACAGACACATGACTTCTCGTTGCTGCTCTTCAGGGACCTAAGCGTTCCAGGTCTCTCTTTGGAAGGTTTGCTGCTCAAATACACGAGAAGGGTTCAGTCAAGCCCTGATGCTGAACCCGTTTTCACAGCAAGATAAGCTCTGCCAATTGCTGGCAGCAGCAATTCCTTTAAAATTCCTCCAGCATTTTTTTAAAACCCCTCCGCCTTTGAGAATGCACTGCTAGCATCTCTAATCCCCTGTTTGGATTCAGAGGGCAATGGATTGGAAAGCTTTGGCATATGTAAAAGNATGTTGCTTTGTTTAATGTATTTCTCGGCGAGACTGAGACCCATATGCCTAGTAGTCAATAGGAGAGTGACAGGTACAAGAAAATTCCAATGGTGAAGATCAAACTCAATAGCGTAGGGATGGTTCTTGGCACTTAGCCAATCACCGCATATTGCATCTGTATTTACCGGACACTGTTCTCGGGCTCTTAGTGCAACGAATGATAAAGCTTGGCTCAACACCTATCCTCGTACGGGGCTACATCCGGCTCAGCGAAGCCACACGTGTGTTTGGACCACCAATCTTGTTTCCAACCAACGAAACAAAGGAACTATCGTATATGAACATGCCGTAACTTGCGGAAATAAGCCAAGGAGATCTGATCCATCTGATTCATCATGAACTGGACAATTATGGACCGACTGACAAAAAAGGATAAACATATGGCAGGGCAGGAATGCGCCCGCATCTTTCAGACCAAGCCTAATCTTCCAAAATCAAATCAAGGGGGTGTGGCATAGAAATGTTTATAAAACAAATGTGTCCCCAAACCTGCCACAGGGGGGAGAAACTGATGAATCCCCTACGCTCCGTCCAGCCGTAGGCGGCAGCAGCAGACACTTGATAAAAATCCGTCGGGGGGATCTCAAGCAACGTACCGGAACAGGCTGGGATTGTCCTTGTCCCGTTCAAGATAGTCGCGATTGATCAGATCCTCAATCCTCTTCTTGATTGCTTTGAAGTCGGGCTGCAGAAAAGCAGGACCCAGTTACCCCCCAAATCAAAAGCCAAATCCAGAATGGCCGCTAATAATACATGAAGGATAGAGACTGAACGAACCTTAAACACGCAACCCAAGTGCTCCACGCACTCTGTTACCAACTGCTGGTGACCCAAAACTTTCCTACTCTTCATAATGCGCACTATTGAGGCATCAATTGCATACCTCCTGTCCTTGTCCACGTCTTCAATCACTTTCTTCTTCTCATCTACCGGTGGGAGAGGAATCTGCAAGTGCCAAGAATCAAGTCATCTTTCAGTCGCCACCAGGAGAACATTCGACCATAACATATGTAAGAATACTGACCAATAGTACCATACCTTTATCCGCCTCATTTTGTCAGTAAATTTGGAGTTAAACTCAAAGTAGTCGGTACGATCTACTGTCTTTGTGTTGGGCTCTTTATTGAGGATCTTATACTTGGCACATGATAAGGAGTGAAGAAGCCTCACAACATCATCGTCACTCAGATTTAGCTGTCTCATAATCTCCGAGTAGCTCAATCTGTCTGAGAAGTTGAATAGCAGCAAGGCAGCAGCCTATCAAGAGAAGATTGTAAAGTCACTTAGGCTCAGANTGTCTTTGTGTTGGGCTCTTTATTGAGGATCTTATACTTGGCACATGATAAGGAGTGAAGAAGCCTCACAACATCATCGTCACTCAGATTTAGCTGTCTCATAATCTCCGAGTAGCTCAATCTGTCTGAGAAGTTGAATAGCAGCAAGGCAGCAGCCTATCAAGAGAAGATTGTAAAGTCACTTAGGCTCAGATCTTGCCATCATTTTTGTGATAAATCTCCCATTTCACACATCATTAGTAACAACTGACGAAGAAATTGAAAGCAAAATGACAGAACAGAGTAAGGCTACGAGGAAAGACCTGATATGTTGTCACTATCAACTCCACTTGTTTCTGATCAAATTTACCAACAAGGTTGCAAGTACCCAGTGAATATATCCATGTGAGTTTCCTGTGCCTCGTTTTTGTTTGATAAAATTCCTTAAAGATCTCCACACACCTCACCTGAGAAAACCAGCAATTTCATTAAACGATTGGTACAGATCAGATGTTGAGATGAATTGGCAGGTAAGGGGAAGTTTGAGGGCTGACCATCTCTGCTGGAAGGTTTACATCAAATGACTTGTAACTCGGCCAAAATCCGGTTGTGAGAACTGTCACTGTCAAGTCAAGCCCTCGAATCGTATTAGGGTTGCTGCTGAGGTACTCTTCAAAGCTGGTCTGGTTCTCTCTTGCCAAGGTCAAATCCGTAACCTGAATGGAGAGAGGAACATTCAAAGGAAAACATTATAAATGCAGGGAGACTAGTCATTCAGAGCGGAATAGCCATAAAGTTTACAGTGATGATTCATCCTACTGACCATCCCCTCCATCTTCGAGGTGAACTGACCACCACAGTGCTGCTTTAGCTTGGTCAAAATACTCCTCTCATGATCATCATTAGCACTCTTGTCAAAAAGTAGGCGCCTAGCAAGCTTTTTTCTGCCAAAACAATTCAAAATTGAGTTGACATATATAAGCTACATTCATCCACTCAAAATATTCATACGGAAACTTACCGATAGAACTCAGCAAATAGATCCTTATCACTAATGAAGGCAAGCAGCTTTACCACCTGTATTAATAATACAAAACTGATGAGAAAATTTTAGGGCTTTGTGACCCATACTTTTCTGAATAAAAAATCATCTATGAGCTAATACCTTCTCAAGAGTTTCCTCGATGGCTTCATCACTCAATTTCTCACTACCACCCTTTTTAAGTACGTTGTCGCAGAAGGTTGCTAGCAATTCCGAGCACGAGCTTCCAGCAACCCCCTTGTTGAAGAATACCTCAAAGGCTTCCTTGAGTGCCTATAAGTCAGAACGATAATTTAGCACCGATTAAAAAATTGAAAACTCAGAAAATCCTTTTGAAAAAGAAAAGCTGGCAAGGACCTTGTGGAAAAGTGAGTGACTCATGAAACACTCATTCACATAGTCTAGGGACTTGTCATAGAGCTCAATTACTTTTCTCACGAAAACCTGCAAATTGCATGTCAATCAGTTGTCTCCACCTACAACACCAATGCTGAAGTACAAGCGATCGTCGAGCTAATAAGATTACCTGTTCATGGAGACCAACCACATCCTTCTTCTCAGCCTGTTGAAGAAACATGAGACATTAGGCAAACAGCTAAAAATAAGGCAACAAGTATCAAATTTCACTTTGGAAGATGTCTTTCCAACAAAAGATAAAGGAGCTGTCCATACTTTTTGTACAAGAAAACAAAGCATGATAGATTCATTAATCAAATGGACCCTAACAACTTTAGTGAGTGAAGAAAGAGTAGAAGAATCATTTAAACGGAGTTGCAAAATCACCACATGGTCAAGACAATTTTGTGCACAAAATGCATATAGCAGAATATAAACACGAACTACAAGAAGAATATGATAATCCAACATATCAAAATAATAAGTGATTATAACAATCCCCACATTACAATATCAGCTTCATCCACAACCACTTTCAAGCTGGAAATAAAAAGGGAACAATAGAAACGATATCTTCAATGTTCTACAATTACCTTTTTGTTGGATGTGGCATCTTCAGCTTGTTTGACCAATGCAGTGCCTTCAGAAGTAATGTGCTGCATGAGGCATGCAAAAAGTGAGCAATTACAAGTGAATAGCTGGAAGAACAAACACACAGTTTAAACTAGTAAGCACCTGTTTAAACATAGTAGCAACCAGGCCTAAACCCTGTGGTATCTTCGAGAAAAGCCTGAACATTCTAGACAAGTCCTCCACCTAGAAAGCATGAATCAGATTTAGCGACCTAGGGTTTTGGAAAACTACAGTGGCACTAATCAGATCAGAATGAAAACTTGAACAAAGAACCTTGTCATCCCTGAGCAATGCATGACATCCCGAGTGCTCCTTTTCAAGTAATTGACTTTCATAAACGGCCAAAAGCTCATGTTGAACTTTCTGCAGAAGAAAGTATCATGCAATCAATAAAGCAAAAACCAGAAGAAAATTTAACCTAAATAAGAAAATAATGCAATTCTGAAAGTCAAAATTAGAATTAGTATAAAGCAGTCGGCCTTCACAGAAGAACTGCAGTTAAGCAAAATACAAACAAAACCATTCTGGAAAAAACCTCAAGTAACTTGGATTCACTACTTGAGTGCAAATAATGAGACACCCTATCCTTCTCGTGTTTTAGACACTCTTCAGCCTGTAATACCCAATTATGTGTCAGAACTATAAATATCACAGCAAAAATAGTTGAGGGCAACAAAATATAATAACAAGATCAAATCACCTTCAGCATGTAATCTGGACAAGAGTCTTCTAGGATCCAATTAGAAGCCTTTCGGGAATAATAAGCAGCAGTATCTTTTAGCATAGCACCTTCAAAATCAAGAAAATAAAATTTCATTTGTCCCATTCCAATCTCAATGAATATGCCTAGAACATTCTTCAGTAGAGCTCGATCAATTTGTTCTCCCTCTCGCTCTTGATCAATCTGATCAAAATTAAACAAAACCAGTCAATTTAGCAACTCTGGGTAGCCACCTAGACTTAGCACGAACCAAGTAAAACCTACCAGAGCAATAACGGCATCCCTAACTTTGGCATAGAGCTCTCGATATACCTGGAATAGATAAAAGGATGAAAGATGTCAGCTTTAACATAAAACTACCATATCCAAAAGGAGGCCATGTTGAACTTCACTTCTGATAGAACAAAAGAATGGTATATGATCACATACCAGGTCGCGGAAACAAGTAAGCCCAACTACTTCAAGTGGAAGAAGTGATCTTCGGGCAATGAAGTAGCGATCTAGGTAATTGAAGAAATGGGAGAGCCACCTAACCATGACCTTATGGTTTCTCCACCTGTTGACAAGCTCCGGCAGCATGAACTCATCATGCTTCTCTCTCAGTGAAGGCAGGACCTAAAGCACAAGCAGATCTTGTTATGCATTAAATATGATTTAAAGTTTTAGATGCATTGAGAACTATAACACGTTCACTATTCCCCATATAACATGTTCAGATTTCCTATCAGCATAGAGATTACACAGACATGTATGGTTAATAAGAATAACAATGATTCCACTGACCTATTCACTGGGACCAGTTTCACACAGATAGCAAATAAATGCAATGAAAGGCATGCAGGAAGTTGTCTTACCGTGGAATTGATGTACTCTTCAAACGAATCCTTGTATTTATCATATAGTTGTTGTGAATAATCATGAGGCGGCTTCTGGGTGCACATGTCATAGATAGTGCTGCAAAACAGAGGACGGATCAAAAGGTCAGGGGGGTGTGGTGGGTTGTGGGGGTGGACATTATATATGAAATACATAACATCCAAATCATCAAGAAGCTTCCACGTGATCACATAAAAAACTATAAACGCCAGTAATATGAGACTGCAAGAGGAGTTTCAGTTCTATTCGAGTCTAAAATCTCGCTTCGTCAGATCAATAATATCTTCCCGTGATCAGGAAATTGAATAGAGTAGGCAAAGAAGCATACGTGTAGAGCATCATGTAGTCCGCCGAGCCGAACTGGGGGTCGGGCAGCCCTTCTAGGATGTTTTTGAGCTTGGCTATACCCTTCTGCATGAAATCCCATCCTCGGTCCAAATCAATCGTCTTCCTATCGACCATCGTAACAACTTACCCCTCTGCACCACCTTGCAGAGAAAACCTGCAAACGCGCCACTAAAGATCTTCAGACTCAACCCGCGTCGCCAAAAAAACATGTTCTGGCTAACCCCATTCCGGTCTACTAGGCAAGGTCTCCCAAGTCACTCAATCCACAACGAGATCGATGGCGCAACAAGCAATGCCCAGCAACCAATGACATTACTAAATTTACGAGACAACAGAGAAGGAAGAGACGAATGGAGAAACCTTACAAGGAATTTTAGGATCCAAGCTGTCGCCGTAAGAGGCAGAGAAGCTCCGATGATTGCAGACTGGGAATTAAAAAAATAACTAAGTAACTGACATAAAATATATAGAGAGAACAGAGTGATCTCGGCACCGTCTTGGGCGCCGGGGATCTCTCGGATTAATTTAATTTTTTCAATCAATTTACAGAATAGGTAAATAAATAAATAATCCACTGAGGATATATATGGTATATATATATATCCGTATCTAAAAATATATCTAAAATTCTTATGTTCCTATAAAAGAAATATTAGAAATATTGCTTAAATTAATTAGTAAAAATAAAATATTTGAAAATATAATTATACCTAAAAAAGTTTTTGGATATCTATTAGTTTCTATATTTGATTAAGTTTCTAAATTTATAAATATACGGTTAATCTATATAATTCTTTAAGGCTATTTCATCTAATAAATTCGAGATCTCCCAAGAGATATATGTTTATAAATTTTTAATTTTTTAAAATATAAATCAACCGGTGGCATGAAGTTATTAAATCATAAGT
>CXYZ01020443.1:640298-656898 GCA_900006705.1 Sonneratia caseolaris
ATTATAAATGCGACAAGATAAAAAAAAGAAAGAAAGTATAATAATTTTAATACTGATAATTAAACTTAAAATCCATTAATTAAGTGGACCTTTGACTTCCTCTTTAGATACATGGCACGAATGGCCACGTCAACATTAAGCACGAAATCCTTTTTCTTCAACGCTGGTTNTCAGCCTGGCGGATAATATAATTAATATATCCAGCGGGTGTCGGTCCACAAACAAATAATAAAATAAAATTCTATATTCTTCTCCCCATCTAACTATACATATATATATATATATATTACCTTAAAATTTTATACTTAAATTACGATATCCCAAATGCGCATGTGACAAGGAGCTATTTAATTTAAGTGCAGCAGACAGGGGAATAGTTGATCCAACATGCAGGCAAGGATTATTTAAGGAAAGTGCCGCGGGTGGTTCTCAATTAATTCGAAAAAAATAATAGTTAAATATTATAAAAAATTTATAAGCTTTATATATTATTATTATTATTATATTATATTATGTCATGGGACACCTTTGGACCCTTTAATTGGCGTCCCTACGGTCTCTGCATCTTAAAATATAATTAATTTCTACATATTAAAAAAAGAAAAAACTCGACAGCTTTAGGGATGGAGCCTTGACAGGTGTAAATAGCTGCCAGCGTGTGCCGCAAATTTTTCCCGACTGTCAGTCGCTCTATTTTTCTGCGAGCAATCTGGTCGTCCAGCTGTCCGATTAGTGGGATCTCAGTGCGATCATGGGGCTCGATCGACAATCCAGCTCGTTGAAGATCGCCATCGAAGTGGCCAGATTGCCATCTATACAGATGGTACATCGCTCTGTCGTGGGATTTGTTGCAAGCATATAATATTCATTTATAAATGAGAAAAGGAGAAAGATTAAGTGTGATGTATCTGGCCAATAAGCACCCAAGTCGGAATTATAAATGTCAATTCAGGCTGAGTCGCAAATGTTCGGGCCGCGCTGACCCACTCACCACATTGAGTGTCACAAAAATCACGATCCAAGCACGAATATTACGTGTTTCATTTGGCCAAATCAAACAAAGCAATGATTCTAAGAAAGGAATTTAAGTAATTTCATACGGTACAATTGGCTAATCTAACATTTATGTTAATTTTAAAATAATTATTAAATTATAATTATTCATATACAATTAATTAATTTTTTTCAATTTTGTTATCATAATTCTTGTTATAAACATTATTTGTCATGTCTGGGGTCAGCTCGGAAACTCCCTGACATAGACAAACTTTTTGGGCCATGTTCGGGCCGGACCTTTTTGTTAGATGGATTTTTTTTATATAATTTTTAGTTCCAAGCCGAAGAGTATTTGATTGCATTATATCCGTTCCCTTACCTCAATTGAAATATTCTTCCACGGCTATTGACATTTTCGCTAGGATTAGACCAAATGTTTCTTGTCGCCAATGTGATATTGCACTCTTTGTATATATATATATATATATATATATACATACGTGCATATATATATATATACAGAGAGAGAGAGAGAGAGAATTTTGTTAGTGTGGTCTTCTTCGTGGTGGCGAAGGGTCAAGAATGGTATCTTTCAAGGTATTGACTCCAGCATTGTCCGCGGAATTAATAGGGGCTTGTTTGCTCTTGTTATAATTTCCATTTTATTTACCAATTCATCCCTTCTTTATTTACCAATTTATTGATTTTTTTTTACTACCAATTCAAGGCTGTTATCCCTTCTAATAATTTTCCTTTCCTATTGTGATCACTTTGTGACATAATTTTAAAAATCGAATCAGGCCGGTCGGTTGAATCGGAAATCGGTCACTCGTCCGGTTTGATTCCTATAAAAAATCTAATTGACTTTCAATAAGGTCAACTTCGGTTGAATTGGCTAATTCTTGGTTTAACTGATAAATCTAATTGAATAAATAAAAAAATTGGTAAATTTAAAATTTAAAAAATAAAAAATATATTATAATATATATACTTTATTATATTTATATTTTACATTAAATATTTATTTAACGTAATTATATTAATAATTTTTATGAGAGGAAAATGATCAAGAGAGGGCCGAAGCTTACGGTCCCTTCGCGGACGCGCTCCCTCGGGAGCGTGGCAGGCACACCGCTTCTGCTTTCCCCGTCACGAAGTAAGAGCAGCATTCCGCCGCACCGCCACCACCCTCAGCTGCCTCTAACAAGCCCACTGAAATTCTTCTGACTCGTCACAAATTTGTCTTTTTCTGACGTGGCTTCATTTGATTGGCCGACCCATTTGAGATCTGTTCGGTTCCGCGCTCCATACAATTCGACTCATGGCTCGCGCCTTGATCAGATTCCCTCATGCTCCCGGAGCATTAAATTATTTCTTGTAGAAAACATCATTTCGAATTTATAATGACCATCCAATTTCCATTTAAAAAAAAAAATTTCGTCTCAGCGTAAAAACAAAAAACTACATGTCATTCTACACTTCATACTATTAAAGAAGTTGAAAATTAAGAACATAAATAATAAAAAAAGAAAAGAAAATAGACCCACAAACTTCAAAAGGAGGATGAGACAGTCGTGTCTCTCATCCACCGGCTATTGCTCTCCAAGACAAATTTGTTGGCACCAGTTGAGCACTTTACCAAGTTTCTCTCTCAGGCATTTTTTTGACCATTACACTTAAAAAGGAGGGCATTAACAGCTCTAAGCTCACTGATGACCCTGAGAAAATGACATAATTGGTATCCACCCCACAACTGATAAGTTTTTTCTATTTTTTGTCTTCATATTTGATCTTCTTCTTGATTTTAAAATTGAACTATACTTCTTCGAGCACACAGTGCAAATAAGTTCAATGGGCTCTCGGAAAGTTAACTGGTTATTACAATTCTAATCGGATCGGGCACGCAAAATGAGTTTAAAAGACCCGATAACACCGGTTCAATTGGCCAATTCGGTTCAAAGTTTTTTGACTACGCGAAGGAGCTATTTCACTGGCCTCAGCTTCGGCGTATACGCCGGGAATAACCTGTAAGGCTTCGTTCTACGTGCATGAGACTTCTCACACGCGCCCACGGAGGAACCAGGCTGAAAAGTCGATTATGCCCTCCCACTGTAAAAGAGGCCGGAGCACACAGTCTCTCTCTAAAATCGCGGCCAACACCTACAACGCCTCTCACTCCCTCTCTCTCTAAAGTTTTTATTTTGCGTCCTCCGTCTCTCTCTCTGTAGAGACGCAACAAGACAACGACTTCGTTGTTCTCCATCTGGCTCTCCGTGGCTCGGTCGATTTGGAGCGCTGGCGTCGTTCATACATGACAAGAAGCTCAGCTCCCTAACAAGCTCAGGTACTTCATCCCCTTCCTCTCTCTGTATTCATGGGTATGGCGCTTACGAATAAGAGTTCCTTTCGGGTATTATAATACGCGTGTTATATGCCTCCTGCTCAGTTGCAATCTCTGAAGTCGCCGAATCGATGCAGGAGCCATCAAGAACTGGAGACCCTCCATTTTTTTTCCGGTTCCCTTCCCCTTCTTCTCTTTCTTGCCACGTGGGCTTTAACGTTCATCGCCTGCTTTTACCGTTAAAAGAGTCCCAGTAAAACTTTGTATTACTCTCCCCGACCCCTTTTGTTTTTGTTTTTGTTTTTGTTTCTGCTCTCCTTTTATTGATGTCGTCGTAGTCCGTGTTTCTAATTCTACTCGCTGAAGCGATCTAATGCGGCCCCGTTGCTTCTGTTTTGGTCTGCCTCGTTATGTGACCGTATTGAATTTTTGTTGGATCACCCCCTAATTCCAAGCTTGAGTCCATCTGTCTGCTCGTTCTGCAAATTTTCTTTTATTTTGTTTCTTCTTACTTCTTGTTGCAAGGCCTGATACCATTTGCTGCATTAGCGGTAAGAACCAGCTGTGCCGGTTGTGTTTGATGTATTCGGCTTACTTGTTCATGGGTGTATTTTATTTATTCCGTTTATTTGTTTGCTTGAGCTGGGGCTTCCTGGGTTTCAAGCTTAAACGGATCTGGGGTTGACCCTCTCTTATTCTTCTTCGGTATGCTGAGTTTGTAAATATATATCCTGATTGATAACTTCCTTTCTGTGTTCCCTTTTTTTTTTCAAGCTTAAGTTCTTGCAGTTTTAATGCTTTCCCTCCCTCTGTTCAGGCTCTCCTGCATTGAAGTTGGCTTTTTCTGTATAATGATATTAGCATCAAATAGTAATGGTAACACGTTGGCATAAAAAATGAAGTTAGCAGCCTTAGTTATTCTCTGATATATTTCTACATTATAGCCTTTTCTGCGCATTTAATTATTTTACAATCCCCAGTTTTATTATTTTATTTGTTCTTGGGATGAAGATAAATGTGTTGATTTCTACTGGATTCTGAATTCTGTGGAAATAGAACTGTTATTCTATCGTATGTCATGTTTCATCCCCTTTTTTCTTTCTGGTTCTTTCAAATTTAGTATGGTTACAGAAAGTGTCAGTCTAGTCTGTAATTAGTTTGAAACTCTTTCCTTTGTCCCCAAAGAAGCTGAATGTGTTATCAGGAGATTAATCAGGAAACAGTCTTGAAGGATAAAATATCTGTCTGAAGGCTCTTAGCCTTCAAACTTTCATTTCTTGAATTTTTCTTCTTTCTTTTCTTTTCTGACTTGACAAAATAATTCAATTAAAGCAACAGAAAACATATTTTTATCTTGTGGGATTGGGTTCCTATTTAACCTAGAAAATTTCATCAAACGAATCTGCAAGGCATAACTTTTGGCTCTTTCATGTGCCTCCTTTTGATTTAAATTTCAGGCACATGTGGTGGGGGTTTGCCCTTTTTACTCTACTAGAATTTTAAGGCTTCTGGGAGAAAACTTATGATATTGTCATCAGTCTATGTGCTTGAAGTCTCCATCGGTTTGGTTGATGATGGTACCATAAAATTTCTGTAGGAACATCGGTGTGACTCTGAAATATGACTTGTTTGGCATGCTACTGTTTATTATTGGAAAACCAATCCTGTTGTACACATAATACCTTAAGCATTGCTCGGCTTGCTGACTGTAATACCTAACTTTTCTTTGTTGCTCTTCCTCTGTTATTTTCATTTTTTTTTTCCAATGCTTTTTTCCTTCATCATATCCTGTATTTTGAGCGACTACTGATTGATGATCTCCTTTTATTTGATAGGGTTGATGGATCCAATTGAGATGAGTTATGATGCGGTTCGTACTGAAGATTCTACTGCTGAAGTACTTCTTCCTTCAGAATCTGAACATGCTAATCACTACAATGTGTTTGGGGAGCCTGAGGTTCTTCCTCGGGTAGGAGATGAATACCAGGTCGAAATTCCCGCTCTGATCTTGCAACCTGACTTTATTCATCTCAGGCTGGAACCATTTGATGACCCAACTCTCAGATGTGGGCCCCACAATTTCCATGTAGCATCGCCTATACCAGTCATGTGGGTCCCTCTGCAGCATGGCAATGTTAAGTGTGAACAGCAAGAATTTGTAGCTGGAACTTGTGGTTCTTCAATCAAGAAAGATGGTTTAAATTTGGACAACAAAATTGAGCCTGAGGAATCAGAAGAGTTGATGCTGGGAGACATTGACAGACAAACTTTCAAGAGATGTACTCAGGAAGGCCACTTCCCAGTGCCTGGTTCTCTGTATAATCTCTGGAGTGAACCAGAGGAGGCAAATTTTCTCATTGGTTTGTATATTTTTGGGAAAAATCTGATTCTGGTGAAGAAGTTCATTGAAAATAAGAGTATGGGGGAGATAATGTCCTTTTATTATGGAAAGTTTTATGGGTCTGCCAAGTACCGTAGATGGTCTATGTGCAGGAAGATGAAGAACAGGAGATGTGTCTATGGGCAAAAGTTCTTTACAGGATTGAGACAACAGGAGTTGTTGTCTCGTTTGCTCCCTCAAGTGTCAGAGGCATCTCAAAGTAAATTAATGGAGGTAATCTGTTTTTTCTCTAAGCAAATATGGTGCTAATTAGAACCCTGCAAATGAAGCCCTTCGCCAATTCCATAGGTCATTGGCTGTACAAACTTTTTTAAGTGTTTGTCTTCTTGAAGGAGCTGCACCTCAGCCTAGTTCTTACTTGTCACATGCTTTGTTGTCGTTGTACAAATAAGCTGGTGGTCAGACAGAGCAGAAATATCGAAGTTCCTTGGTTCTTATGAATAAAGTAGGAGCAGAAGTTAGCTCCTCCAAACCTCAGCATGAACTATATTTAGATGAAAATGATAATCCTTTATGCTTAATGGTATTAGAGGGGCAAATCAAGAAAATTTGCTTCTGGCCTATGATATTTCTTGTCTGCTAAACAGGCAGACACTTTCATATATGCTTAGCAATAGTCGCATCATTGACGCTTATATGTATACGTTCTAGGGTAGGTTAGAGATCTTGAACGTAAGATTTGTTTTATAAAAACTAGCTGTTGGTTTCTAATTTTAGATATCAATTCTCAAGCATCTCTAGTTTCTTTTAATGCTTCTCATGTGAGAACTGTTGCTTTTTTTTTTTTATTGGCTTGTTTCTGAGAGTGAGAAAAATGAGGTGTGCTGGTTTGCGCTTTCCAGGACAAGTTGGACTTACACTATCCTGTCAAGTGCAACATTTGTACTACGTTTTACTAATGGTATTTCTTCATTCTTTTTTAGATGAGAAAATTTGAAAAGAAAGAACAATTTCCTGGAGTCACATCCACATGATGTTTTTATGTATATCATGCAATCATTTTTGTGTAGGCATCAAGATCATTTGGAGAGGGAAAAACATCCCTAGAAGAGTATGTTTTCACACTTAAGGCCATAGTTGGGCTGAGAACATTAGTTCTGGCGATTGGAATTGGTAAGGGAAAGCAAGACCTCCATGGAGTTGGAAATGACCATGCTAAATCCAGTAATCAGGCTGCTTCTCTCTGCTCTGAGATCCCAGTTGGTAAAGCCTGCTCGGTTCTCACTACGGCAGAAATAGTCACTTTTCTCACAGGGAACTTCCGACTGAGCAAGGCACGATCCAATGACCTCTTCTGGGAAGCTGTGTGGCCCCGTCTGTTGGCTCGAGGCTGGCACTCTGAGCAGCCTGAAAATTGTACCTCCACAGGCTCAAGGCACTCTCTCGTCTTCCTTGTCCCTGGGGTTAAGAAGTTCTCAAAGAGGAAGCTTGTGAAGGGAGATCACTACTTTGACTCCGTAAGTGATGTGTTGAACAAGGTTGCATCTCAGCCTGGGCTTCTTGATCTCGATGCCCAGCCTGAAATCCAAGGAGGTTTTATGAGCAAGGAGGGAGGAGAACTCCACTGGGAAAATGAAAGAAAATCTGACCAAGAAGACTCGTCAGATGAGGAGAGACATTGTTATTTAAAGCCCCGTACTCCGACTTGGAGTGGGGAAGACATAAAGTTCACAATAGTTGATACCAGCATGGATGTTGGTGGGATAGCAAGCAAGTTGAGAGAACTAAGAAGCTTACCCCCTGACATGAGCTGGTTGAGCTTTAGGAGTCATTTTGAGGAGGATAATGGAGATGTTGGATCTAACTCAGGTGGTGACTCCTCAAATCTAAGCATGGAAGAGGCTGATATCTCAAAATCTGTGAAGGTCAATAATGGCAAGAATAGAGCCTCTTCCTCTATCCAATCAAAAGATGTAGAATATAATGACCTCTCTTCCAGGAATCACCGGAAGAAGGTCTTGGGATTTCAGCCAAGGCAAAGGATAAAACCTAAAAGTAGGAAGCGTCAGAAGTTGGATGTTTCAAATTGCTCTCTGAGAAGCTGCAGTGGAAATGAAGTGTCACCTGGCGCCAGAATTGATCAAGAATTAGCAAGTTGTTGTTCAAGCAATCCTCTTAAGGGTGGGGACAGGAATAGGAATGTCCTGCGAGTTGGACCATCTCCAGAAACTCTGTCCTCTACGAACTCTCCATCCAAGGATGTTACTGTCAATTCAGGCCATGAGCCAGAAAATCTCGATGAGCCGTGGAATGTGATAGACCTGAACTTGCCAGTTTATCCTGACCCTGAGATTACCGACCAGGGATTACAAACTGATGCCCAAAGCGATGTTCAGAGGAAGCTGCCACTGCATGATATAAATGCAAGAAGAAGCCCATCACATGTTGATAGCGCTGAGCAGCAGCAGCCTAACAATGGGAGGAGGCAGAGCACGAGAAACCGCCCTCTCACCACTAAAGCACTCGAAGCTCTTGCATTCGGGCTCTTCGACTCAAAGCGGAGGAGAAAGAACCGGGAAGGATTCCCAGACGAGACATCGAGACATCCGCCCCGACGGGGACCCAGTCGGGCCCGCCCAGATGATGGGAGTTACAGTGCCAGCTTTGTGGAGCTGAGCTTGGAGGATAAAGGAAGTGATGACAGGGGAAGTGAAAGCATGTTCAGCGAAAAGTTATCGGGTTTCAGTCTATAACATGTTCTGTGGATTAGCTACTACACTCTGATTCACTTAAAGATGAAAGCAAGACGGGAAAGAGTCCATTTGGAGCCCCAGAAGTTCGGGTTAAAGAGATTTTCGTGTCAATAGATCTTGTTTTACAGAATTGAGCACAACTGTAACAGTGGATGCCCATTCCACCCCTTCCCCATTTGTTTTTCTGACCATCTCTGATTACTTTTTCTGCTGGTCAAGTAACTTTGAAGACATTGGATTTAGGAAAAATAAACTTGTAAAGTCTCTTATATGGTACGGTACAAGAAGACTGCCGATTGTTTACCTGGTGATGTTTGGACACAGTTCTCTCGTTTGGTTTTCCCCTCTAAAATTCTTTGGGAGGTTCAAAGAAATGGCATCGATACCATCCTTAACATGGAACAAAGAACTGATGAACACAATTCTCATTGCGGGGATGGATCTCCTACTCATCTTTGGTCCAATCCCTGAACAGATGTGAGATGCCACATATGTTCGCACTTCTGGTGCTTTGAAAAGGGTAGGGCTGAAGAAAGGGGCTTAATTCAGCAGCACAGCCCACTACAATCCATAGTGCTGCGACCGGCCTGGAGTTACCCCCCACCACACCACACCCCCGCACCGCCCCACCCCCCACCATTTTTGGAGAACATTTAGTAAATCCGAAAAGAGTAAACTATTCCTCCCAACCGCTTCAATTATTGAGCTCCATCATATGATGTGTTTTACAGTCCACCCGATGACAGAGTAGGCAATTGGACGACTTCAGTAAGGTCGACTTCTGGTCACTTGTCATTTTCCATTTTAAGAAAGAGTTACTGTTTCGGGGAAATCTCTCTGTGTCGAGTTAAAGCTCTTTGGCTACTTTCACACGCTTTTATACCTAATTTCACCTCCGTCTAAAATGCGGTTCGATTTTCATTGATGAGACTTCTTATATATGACTCTTTTACTATGTCTCCCTCCACCGTTTTCTAAACAAATGAATCTCTTGTGCGACCGAAATAGATTTATCCTTTTGCTTGTCAGCAGCCATCGAAAGGAGAAGCTAGAGCAAATATGCAAGCACAAGAGAGGAGGCTGTTGCTAATGTGAGACATATCATATACTCAGTCCCACCCCCGCAAACACTTCATAATCCCAATTCTCTGCTGGCTTGCCACAGTCCACTTCAAATAGGAAATGACACTTATGTTCATATTTTCAATGGAACGACCGAAAAATTGGCAAAATATGCCCCCAGAAAAGAAAGAAAAAGAAAATTGCACCAGATGAGATAGCTGCTAACCGAGGCTTGTAGCATTGCTAGCAGTTCGAGACCAAGAAATCTCAGATTCTCTCACAGAAGCAGGGGCAAGGGATGAGAATAAGCAAATTAGACTAAGGGCGGGAGGGAAACTTCATGCTCCCTAAAACCCCTCTACAGAGAACGTGATTTAATTAATCGACCAATCACCTCCCTAAGACAGAATTAATCAAACCCTTTAATCGCCTCTTTGGACGCTGCAATACACTGTATGCTATAAACCACCACCCCCCCCCCCCCCCCCCCCCNGGTTGTCACAGGTCAATGTAAATCAGTACCATAACCGCCCAACCAAAGAAAGCTATATTACTTATTAATAATGCTCCATCGTCGTACCTCCACCTGCGACAAGAGAGAGAGAGAGAGAGAGAGAGAGAGAGAGAGAGAGAGAGAGAGAGAGAGATCAGAGTTGTCATGTTACACGTCGCGGACCTCGAAGACGCAGCGGTTCTTGACAACGATGTCGTACATGTGCATGGACGGTGGATAGAGACATTAAATGAGCTGAGCTGGCCTGGAACCAGCATGGAACCAAACCACCCAAACTTGGAATCGGTCCAAACCGCACCCCTAACCCGGCTCGTAACCACTCTTATTGGACTGAGAGACGGTTATAAGATGGGCCAGAAATATAGACCCGTTGAACCGTAATCGACATAGACCGCTACCCCACTAAACTTGTCTAGAAACATTTAGAAACCGGCCTGGAACCGTTGCAAAACGGACCGGACCGTCAAAATTCTGTAAATTAACGGTCGGATTTTTTCAGCTCAATTTAAAATTAAAAAAAAAAAGATGAATAATTTATGGGCCCATCCAACCATAACTGTGAACCGATCCGTTTATAAACTGTTGTGGATTAATTCATATACGCTTATTCATGTCCATTTTAAACCAATCAAAACCGTCTGTTTTAACAACACCAACGGTTAGTGAACCTCTTGTGGAACGGCAGGTGAAGGCCCGGGTAGTCGTAGTACCGCTCCCACCCGAGGGCCGCCGGCTTCCTCTCCAGCGCCTCGTACGACGTGATCACCTCATCCGTCGGTGCGTGGACCATCACCTTCCTCCGCCCGTGGCCCGTGACCGACGACCCCAAAGTGACATTCATTAGACTGTTACGACGTCTGGACCACACGCGAAAATATATTTATCAGATTCCTCTAGGTTTCTGATATTTCGTCCCTTCCTTTTATGTGTGGACGATATTTCGTGGAGGGGGATACCCATCTCCATGGGTACATACATATTAACAACTGTAGACACAGATTTTTATCGTCCCGTGGCCCGTCACGGACGACTCCAAAGTGACATTCAACGTTTCGAATCTTCATCAGGTAGTCGTAGTTATTATCTGGAGCGTAACGTGTCTCTGTGTGTGTGTGTGTATATACGTACGAACGACAAACTATGCACGCGTGTGTGCCGAGGATGACGACGACACAGTGGGTCGATGTATGGGCAGGGACGGAGAGGAATGGCTCAATCGTTCGTCCGTGGAACGTCACCTTCGACCCCCACACTGAGGCCATGCAATGCAAAACTCTAATGCAAAGAATTGAATAACTGGGAGGGGGAAAAAGAAAAGGAGGTAGAGAATTTTCTTTAAATGAAATTAAGGGATGATGAAAACCTGTGTCTACAGATGTTAATATACGTTTGACAGACGGGTCAAGATTCTGCAAGGCGGATGGTGAAGACGACTCGGCGGCAAAGGGGCAAGATCACACGTCAGGGAAAGAGTGAAGGGGATGAAGCTCAATTCCCCTTACTTGGCTCTTGGTGGCTGTTATGTCGAACAGAGGAATCTTGATTTGAATAGTTTGATGGTTTCATGTCTTTTTGTTTTTTGTTTTGGGCTTAATGCTTGTACTGTTTATCATTGATCTCATCTGGAGATTTGAATAGTTGTTGCTGAATTGTCGCTTAAGGCTTCTGCTCGTTTGCCATGGACCTCATCTAGAGATTTGAATTGAATAGCCGCCAAGGCTGAATTTCCATGAGAAGTGTTGAATGGTTGCTACATTTCCAAGAGAAGTCCCTGAGAATATCTGTCGGACAAGGAACATCTCACGGAAGTGCGTCGGAAGTTTCCGTTAAAAATCGGACAACGCCGGTCCACCGGACTGCTCTTATGCGAGAATATTCTCTTGCAAGTCCGTCGGAATTTTGTGGTAGAAGCCGATCTCTTGAATTCCGACGGATTTTCATGAGATATGACTGTCGGAAGTACGCGATCTTCTGGTACTGATAATAATATTGACATATTCATATTTTAATATGACTAAATTCAATTTTTTTACAACCAATTTCACAATCATACCAACGTTTATCATAAATTTACAGTGAATTCTATATTTTTACAATAATCTATGCGATTGTCATAACAATATTATACTTAGACATAATCTAAAAGGATCGATTGAAACAATCGCTATAATCACAACGTCATCCGCCGTTTAATAATATATACTCGAATCACACTCTCATTCCAATACTAACAAAACATAGAGGAACAGAACGGAATGGAATCAATGGGGAGAGGAACAGAGCGACTAATCGTAGCCTGCAAGTAGCTAGTTACTGCAGTCGAATCCGCCGCATATCGAGAGCCAAACCATCAGCACGACAGCCAACAATGACACGATCACTGTCAGATTAATCTTCATGTTCTGATACCACATCGTCCTCCGAATCTCGGTCGCACGGCCCTTGTACTCATCGGCCTGAGGCATTGCAATCAGGATTCGTTACAGCTCAAACCCAGGGCTGACAATGAACTCAGATTAAGCCGCTGTCGACCTGATAAAGAGGGAGGAAGCACGGATGTGGTGCTTAAAACCGGTTTTACCTGATCACGGAGGTCCACGGCTTTGCCCTCGAGAACCGACAGCGTCTCCCCTCCGTCCACGAGCTGATGAACAGCGCACACATGCATCCAGTTAATGTAAAGCAGGTAAAGATTGTGTTATCCGCCGCACAGTGCATTTTACGTTCTGCTCACGTACCTTGTGGATGTTGTCCAGTGCTATGGTCTTAACTTGCGAAATTTGAGCCTCCACCTCCGAGACCTTATCGATCTCTTCGGCATGTTCGACTATGTACTTCATGTTCTCCTTCATAATCTGCCTACGAATTTCATCCAAGCAACAGATCATTATACGAACTGAAATATGACTTGTCGGTCCGGATGCAATTGACGCACACATACTAAAGGAAATCTGCAGATACGTCGACCATGAGCTGCATATCTTGGAGATTCATACCCGAACTCCTTTGTAAGACGACTTTTGCTGGGGTCGGAGTCCAGCCGACTGCCTCTGTATCTACGCTCGAATTCGGCCCTTGTGCGCTCCAGGAATGCAAATGAGAGTCTGCTGCTCACTGATTGTTTTGCAACAACGCAGTACGCTGCAAACATTCCGAACGCATAGTCAATTTTTCCTTCGTAACTTTGCCAGTAAGACAAATATTTCTCGGTTCAATATCCAAGGACTATATAAGCAACATGAAGATCGCTCTCCGGTCAAATAAACGCAAGATGCGACAGGGTTTCCAGTGCCATTGTCACTTTGTGTTAGAAAATAAACAATACTGAGACGAGACAGTGCTGTGACTAACCATAGCCATCTGCGATGAGGAAACTGAAGCAGTGGCCATCGCGGCTGGAAGTGAACTTGTCATTGTGTTTGTTGGAAACTGGGAGTCGTGGAAGCCACTGAACAGCGAGTTCTGAAAGCCCGGTGCCTCGTTCGAGCTCCTTGAACTCGGCTACCACAACCGTGCCCTGAGCCACGAAGCTGTACACGAACAACTGCCGGTTCATCGTTCCCCCTGCCACCATGAGGTCATAAGAAGACAGACAAAACTTCGTAGTACTGAAGAGAGAGCCTCTGATGAGGAGGGGAAATGCTCGCTTTTATAATATTAGCTCAGAGAGTCCTTGTCGAATAAGGAATTGGAATTGGTCCTTTCCTCCAGACATCGAACAAACCCAACAAAGTCCGAACTCAAAAGAGGCTGCGTGTTTGGAAAGGTAAAACGGCGCGTTTTTCCTGTGCATAAATGACTATGTCCTATATGCACCTTCCTAAATATACCTGTGATCTTCCATTCCAGTAATATGGTATTTCATCAGGTGATATGTGGTCTAGAATGTCACTGAATACTCTATTATTATATATGGACGGACCCCAAGTGAAAAAATCCAACACGGTATTGAAAGACTCTTGTCTCCAGGTGACGTGATTCAGCTGAGATTGGATAGCGTGGTCTTCCCGTGCACCATTCACCGGATCGACCTCCCCTCGATTGCCAAAGAAAACATCATGTTTGCACAGCTGAGTCAAGCTGTTGCGTTCTGATCAATTCGATGCCAAGAAACTTCCCTGTGCCGCCGTCTCGCCTCCTTGTTTCTGTCTGCGTGTCCTCCTCCGCTCTGTTCGGTCCCTTTTTTTCTGCAGGCAGCAGAGGTCGCTCCTTCTAGTTGAGGGTAAATGGACAAAGGGTAATCGGCAGGCGAAACTTCCTCGTAAAAAATGAGCACTCGAGCACTCAACCGTTTTTATAGACTGAACCCAAGAAGTTTTGGTAAGTAATTTACCTCGGGAACTTCCCACAAGGCGACACACGGGACTAATGGCTGCGAACAATCGCTCTCAATAAGAAGCCAAGGACGGTTTGGTTCGATGTTTGATAGATGAGCCCCAAGTACGATACCGTTTCATCTTCCTCCATCTCTTGTTACGTCTCCGTCCGGTGCTAGTGCCCAGGAGAAACAATTGACGGAGAATGATAATAATATATGGGAGAATCGCGAGGCGTGTGGCCTCCACACGACACGATTGTGTGGACCACCAAGATCGACAAGCGAGGGAGGCTTCGCGAGCATAAACAATCTCTGCAAAGGCACTTATCCTTTTGAATTGATTATCGAGTATACGTCCATTCAAAATTTTGACAGTCAGGGTTGGACTTTCTGGGGGTGTGGGATGAAATTACGTACATGTTCCGACAAGTCGAGGGACTTGATATTATAGAACTGAGGTGAAGAATCTTAACCAAATTGATAAAAAGCCAAGTCCATGGAGCTTGTTTCCAGCTCGACCTCAGGAAATTGATCAATTAGGGTGCATTCACTGCATGGCGGAGTCAAATCCTAATTCTTGTGGACGTCATCGTTGAATTCGCGTTGGATTCATGACCTTCCATTATTATTGTAATCCCATATTAACCTATGGACCACTTGTAATTGCAACTTTTTTCCTTTTATTTGTTCAAAATTTTGGATTACAGCTGGACAATTATAGAATATATAAGACCTGTTTATATATATGTATGTATATTGTCCACCATCACATCACGATAAGATGGATATAATCGACCAATATTAAAAGGCATATATAGGCAAATCCCGTAATTATCTACGGATGTAAGGGGCATTATGGCAGAAAAATCAACAGTCGCACGTCGTATTTATTGGACGAAAAGATAGAACACACCATGATCGACAGAACAAACACCTCGACACAGTCGGACACAACACCAACTGCTATCGGCATCACCAAAGCTTCCTACTTGCTCAAGGACTTCGAATGGATAACCCCTAGTTCACGACCCGGCAGTTCTTCCGGATTTCCCCTTGTTTGCCGGTGAGTACTTCGACCGAGCCCATGCGCACCATCGCAGCTGCGAACTTATGGGCCCATGCGCCTGGATGGTTCGCGTTGCTATTCACCATCGTCCTCGTAGCTGGCGTAGTCCACAGCACTTGGTCGGATTCCAGGAGTCCCTTCCCAACCTTCAGGTTCTTGTAGTACATGTTGTCCAGGGAGTCCGGCGTCACGGGGTCGAGGGACACGACAGGGTTGGTGTTGCCGCTTGACGGGCACTGGGTCTTGAGGAAATCGGCGTAGGTACCTGTTGGAAGTATCCAAGGGTATAAATGGATCCACTGTGTAAATCAAGCTTGATTGAACGAAAGATGCGAATTCTCATGAATATACGCTTACCATTCAATGAAGGATCTTGAGAGTTTGCAGAGCTAAAGGAGTAGAGGCGCTTTGAGAACGCCGAGCAGTGAGAGTCCCCAATCGAATGAGCCCCGGAGAGGGTCGCCATCTCGTCGAGAGACAATCCCTTCTTAGCGAAGTTCTCCTTCAACTGCATCACGTTGAAGAACGGGCTCGGGAGGTTCTTAGCAGCATCGGCTGCCAATGAGACTCTCCCGTCTCGTCTGCCCGATGGAACAGAATAGTAGACGCCTCCAGCACTCTGGACTCCATCCCGAGCCGCAAAGGCCACGATGTCAGCACATGAGACTACTCCGGGGCATTGGGCTTCAATCTTGGCCTTGGCAGCGTCTATGACGTCGAAGCCTCCGATGCCGAGATTCATTGAGCTGTCTTTCTCCGCTATGTTGTTCGCAGTCGAGTCGAGAAGCACTGAACCATCGCAGCCCTACATAAATATTGAACCATATGGTTAGTCATACTTTTTTTCTAGCAGTGTTTCGTATGGCTCGATCATTATGGGATCGTCGAGGGTCTACACAAGCATAGCTGGGGCTATACAGAACGAGTCGTGGGGCAGACTAACGATAGATAACTGGGAGTAGTAATCTCATTACCCTCACAAAGCAATCGTGGAAATGCAACCGAATCAATGCTGCAGGTACTCCTGGATCTGCAGCAAGTGCGTTCTTGACTGCATCCCGGACGATGGTCTCGGCTAATGGACATGTCCTCCGATAGAACCCGAACTTCAAAGGCGATGCAGCCACAAGTGCAGATGAACAGTAAACGACCCAAAAGAAGCTTACAAGCGTGAAAGGATTGGCCATGTGTGTCGAGCAAAAAGGAAGA
>CXYZ01020443.1:663692-707990 GCA_900006705.1 Sonneratia caseolaris
GGGTTGGTGTTGCCGCTTGACGGGCACTGGGTCTTGAGGAAATCGGCGTAGGTACCTGTTGGAAGTATCCAAGGGTATAAATGGATCCACTGTGTAAATCAAGCTTGATTGAACGAAAGATGCGAATTCTCATGAATATACGCTTACCATTCAATGAAGGATCTTGAGAGTTTGCAGAGCTAAAGGAGTAGAGGCGCTTTGAGAACGCCGAGCAGTGAGAGTCCCCAATCGAATGAGCCCCGGAGAGGGTCGCCATCTCGTCGAGAGACAATCCCTTCTTAGCGAAGTTCTCCTTCAACTGCATCACGTTGAAGAACGGGCTCGGGAGGTTCTTAGCAGCATCGGCTGCCAATGAGACTCTCCCGTCTCGTCTGCCCGATGGAACAGAATAGTAGACGCCTCCAGCACTCTGGACTCCATCCCGAGCCGCAAAGGCCACGATGTCAGCACATGAGACTACTCCGGGGCATTGGGCTTCAATCTTGGCCTTGGCAGCGTCTATGACGTCGAAGCCTCCGATGCCGAGATTCATTGAGCTGTCTTTCTCCGCTATGTTGTTCGCAGTCGAGTCGAGAAGCACTGAACCATCGCAGCCCTACATAAATATTGAACCATATGGTTAGTCATACTTTTTTTCTAGCAGTGTTTCGTATGGCTCGATCATTATGGGATCGTCGAGGGTCTACACAAGCATAGCTGGGGCTATACAGAACGAGTCGTGGGGCAGACTAACGATAGATAACTGGGAGTAGTAATCTCATTACCCTCACAAAGCAATCGTGGAAATGCAACCGAATCAATGCTGCAGGTACTCCTGGATCTGCAGCAAGTGCGTTCTTGACTGCATCCCGGACGATGGTCTCGGCTAATGGACATGTCCTCCGATAGAACCCGAACTTCAAAGGCGATGCAGCCACAAGTGCAGATGAACAGTAAACGACCCAAAAGAAGCTTACAAGCGTGAAAGGATTGGCCATGTGTGTCGAGCAAAAAGGAAGAAGGGCTTCGTGAGAAGGAAAGTCGCAAGGCCGTAGACTCGATTTCGATAGTGTTTCTTTCTGTGCGTATGTGAAAGAGAAATCACGAACTGAAAGTGTGGAGTACGCAAGCCGCGGATGCTGCATTTTATAGTGTGGCCGACCACTGATTTTTACAATATAAAATTCTTGAATATGTAATTGCTTGCGAAATTTCCCTTCCTCTTTTGATTTCTTTATAATAATTTGACCCGCGAAACCAACTATTGTCGATTAACCCGCTTCAAAATTATTTTTTAAGTAAAATATCGAATTTGAAAATAATGGACGTAAAAAATTCGTGATTAAAAAAGTCTTACGAACTTAATAAACCGATCTAACTCAAATAACTTATCTCAATAACAATCATAGATATATGTGACAATTGTAACTATCACATCGATACATTCACATGTCACGTATACACCTGGTGCTTGAAAGAGCCTCGGGCAACTCATCGGGTACTGGCTCTGATCATGAGTATAATAAGAATGATAGGATTCGATTCATACAGGAGTGGAGAACAGAGGAGAGGGGAGAGGGGAGAGTATTATAAAAATATTTGAAGGATCAAGTGGCGTGTGGCCTCCACAAGATGTCTTCATAAAAAAAATTAAAAAAAGAAGCGGTGGCAGCGTAATTGATCGAGTAGGATGTATTTATTATTATTCATTAATGCATCGTTGAGTCAAATTCGACTTCTTGTGGCATGTCACCATAGACTCGCAACGGATTTATAATATTATTTTGGGTAGTTCATACTAATGGCAATGCTAATCTCTCCTCTCTTTTTTTTCTTTTACTAATCCGAGTTCGAAATTAATTAAAATGCACTAATCGAAAACCCTCAACAATTTCCTTCATTCACAACAATTAAATCCAATTCCTTATTTTTTTCAAAAAAAGAGAAAAATTAAACCACCCTCAATCCGGACTATATATTAATACACCATAATCTTGTATTTGAATTTTTTTATATAGAATATGATCTTATTATTGATTGACCACTTGCAGCTGTACTTTCTCTTTATATATATATATATATATATATGTACGTGTGTTTGGAGTACAGCTGTTAGAATATGACGGTGAACCACGCGGTTCTCATCCGTGTGCTCCTAGAATGAATTGGAATTCGTAATATTAAGTATTCTAAGTATAAATATCTAATTAATTTAAATTTAAATTTAATTATTTTTCATCGTAAAATTTTGTTTTTATCAGTAAAANCCAGCCGATAAAAAGATAAACTAAATTGGGTTTAGAGGTTGTGTGAGGTGGGTCAACGTCGGTGAGCTCCTAAAAGGGAGTGTTTGAACGGGCAATTGCTCTTGAAATTCCCTTCCTTTTTTTTATAATCTACTAGAAACAATGTTATTTATTTTTCCCTCGGCAATGCAGTCGGAATATATATATATATATATATATATATTTAAAATAGCCGACACGCGCAAAGGCAAAATTGTACGAAAATGTTAGAAAAATCAAGAGGCGTGTGGCCTCCACGTGCGCGATTCCCTTTTGCTGAATCCAGTTACATGTTCAATTGTGTAAGATATGTAGGAGATATTCTGTATTATTATTTTAAAAAACCCGAGAATCCGATAAAGTGACACAGGGGAAAGACAAGTTTTTAAAATTGGATCAGACTGGGAATCGATCAATATATGAGTTTATGAGTTGGACCGGAAATTTAATTGGTCAAATTATATATTTAATAAATAATATTACCAATAAATTAATATAATATTATAATTTAACTATAATTTATAATAAAAATAATTAATATAATAGTATTTTAGTTTCAAATTCAATATAAAATATGAATATAAACATAATAAAATAAAATAAATATATTATAATATATTTTTTATTTTAATTTTAAATCGATATATTTTCTTACTGGTTCAATTGAATTTACTGGTTTGATCGGAAACTGACCGATTCAATTGGATTTGACTTAATTTAAAGTGTAATTGAATTATTTATGAGAACCGGTTTGGTGAGTAGCCGATTTTTGGTCGAATTAGTCAGGCCGGTCAAGTTTTTAAAACTATGAGGAAAAAAGGCAATGCATTCGACGGGCTAGGAGCGATTGTACGGCCGATACCTCATTCGGAGCTGGGTGGGGGGCGGTGGTGGGACCGACTCAGCTTGGAGCTTACTTGTAATGCGCACCGCATTGTAGTACTCAGGGAGCAAATGCCGAGAGCTCGATCGGGTTGTCCCTTCATGATGAGGTGGTCAAGTTGCAGTGAATTAGGCTTAAACTTGAGAGGATGATATCTTAATTAATTAATAATCTTTTATTAGTATGAATTATCTCGTTTTCTTGATAAATGTACTTCTCTCCAATTTTAGGTTCTATATCATGTATATTATTATTATTATTATTATTATTATTATTATTATTATGAGAGTGGGAGATTATATGAAAAATTATGATTTATTTAGGTTTTCTCTTTAAATATGTACTATCTTCAATATTAGTCTATTTATACGTTATGTATAATGGTTTATTTGTAAAATAACACGAGCACCAATAGTACTATTCTTTTTTTCATTAGTTGCTGATGGTATGTGTGCATGGATTGTGCAACTTTGATATGTGGCAGCTTACAATGAGTGCCGCATATAAAAAAAACACGCCAAATCATTACCACCGCGCGGCGATTGATGGAAAAGAATAACCCGTTAGTGTTTTTATTATTTTGTGAATAAACTATTAATAGTAATGTATAATGTATAACATGACTACATAGAATATGTCCAATAACATGTATATTTTAACAATTTTCAGAAAATATCATAATTGAGGAAAAAAATGTAACATACGCATACTTTCTATTTTTAGGAAATTTATTCTTATAAAGGAAAGAAATCCTTAATGTAATGGGGGGTAGGTAATCAATTAATCAATCCTTGTCATCAATTGACAGCCGGGAAAGAATTGGTAAAAGTCCTAAGGTTTTTAATATACATGTAACTAATTGCTAATACGCTGTGGGTTTGTTGAGATATACAATCTCATATCAATTAAATGAAGAAAATATTGTGAGCTTATAAGAAAGTTGGATATCGTTACCTATCAGCTTGAACTTTTACGTGAAAACGGGTTCGATCTCTTATGAGTTCACAACGAATTTAACATGGTATCAGAGCCAATGGAGTTGCACCTCGTCTGACCCGAATCCATGAATCTGGCTCGTTATCAATTGATATAAGCATGAGTACAAAAGAAAATTGCCTGACTTGTGGCCAGTTGCCCCCCTCATCTAGGACCGGAAGAAGGGTACTTGACTCGTAAACAGTTGTTGAGGGTGGGTGTTGAAATATACAATCTCATACCGACTAAATGAAGAAAACATTGTGAACTTATAAGAAGGTTTAATACCATTACCTATTACCTTGACCTTTTAAGTGAAAATAAACTCAATCTCTTATGAGTTTACAACGAACCCAACTTAATCAGCGAAGATGCTCGTGGCTATGCATTAAATTAACTTCATACGGAATCCTGCAGAACAATTGTCGCCAGAGGTCAACGGTGAATCGGTCTGCGCACGTTTACTCTCTCATCTCAGGGACGATGTTTTCCTCCTTCTCCCCTGTTTTATTCCTTGCGGTGCTCGTCGGGTGTCGGAGGGCCGGATTGGTTCCCAAAGTCAAACTCCGCGTCTAGCCAGTCGGTCGAGTAGTTGCGAACTTTGGATCACAACGTCAAAACAAAGGTAGATTTCAATTGGTCCTCAAAAATGTTAGTTCATGGTCAGCCATATTGATTAATATACATATATATATATATATATAATGCAGGCACGCACGCTCTGTACATGTGTGTATACATATATTTTGTTTTAACATATAAAAGGCACGAGAAGCAAAATGCATTATTAATTTAATGGAATAATTGCATGGAAGTTATACACATAGCTTTAAAAATCAGACTTGGTTGACCGGTTCGACCGATTCAACTTAGAACCGGCTATTCACCCAATCTGATTTTTATAAATTATTCAATCACACTTTCAGTGAGATCAACTCCAGTTGAATCAGCCGGTTCTCGATCCAATCGGTGAACCTAACTGAACGGTAGATAACCAACTGACTTAAAATTAAAAAAACTCTATTATAACGTACATGTTTTATTTTACTAAACTTATATTTATATTTTATATTAAACTCTTATTTAATATAATAATTATATTAATAATTTTTATTATAAATTATATTCATATTATGGTATTATGTAATTTTATTATTAATATTATTTATTAAATATGCAGTTCAACTTATTGAGTACCCAGTCCGACCCATGAGCTCATACCTGCATCAATTTCCTGTTTGATCCGATTTTAAAAACTATGATTATATATGCTTATTCTCTTTGGCCCTTTACTTTTATATATTTCAAAATAACTCTCCCAGTCTTATATATTGGTTACATAACATGCTTGAACATTAATTTTAATGGCGCACTAGTGCGACCATTATTTATTAATGTGGTACAATGACACTTCGATAAGTTATTGATGTGATATGCCGATATAGCAAAATTTGACTAACGTGACAAAATTCAGCCTGCATATCACATTATGTAACGTTATTAAGTGTCATATTAGTGAACTATTAAAATTATGACTCGAGTATATTAGACAATCAAATATATATAACTAAAATACTTATTTTGAAACATACGGAATTTGAATATGAAAAATGACAAATATATATAATTTCAAATATAATTCTGACTTAATTTAACTTAACGTACTTTTAGGTCTTCAAGTATTCCCATAACCGATATGGGAGAATCGAGTTTGAGGGGATGATCGTGGGTTTTGAATTCCATACGATTACCCTCTTGAGACGACGCTCGCCCTGGTGTATAATGCTTGTTTGTCTTTGCCGAAATGCCAATGGAACAAGCTACACGTTGGCATTGTGCCTCATTATCTTGCCCGCGCGTACCGATTCGGTTATGGAAGCCGGGTGAGTCAGACCGACCGGAACTCTGGGTGTCCGGTGTTCAAGCCAAGAATTACCATAACAATAATAATAATAATAATAATTTTCAAAGAAGTAAGGTCAAATTGGAAATGCCAACTCTCGAATCGAGCTCTAGTCATTTTGTGTACAGTTCACATCCGACCGTAGCTCCTCGGCCCGCTTTTCCATCTTGTGTGTCCATAGTCCGTACAATCAAGCCCAATACTCACCCAACTGTGGGCCTTCACGGGCCTACAGATTATCTTTTGGGCCGGCCCAATATCATGAGCATAAAGCCCACATAGCATATACATGCCGGAAATGATTGCTCTAAACCTAGCCCGAATCACCTACTAGAATATTACTCATTCACTTTAAATTATACCATTAATGCTCTTTCTCTCTCTCTTGTTAAGGAATTTTTTTTTTTTCATTTTAATATGCTTATTTGGTTGGTGAATAACTTAAGTAGGTAGAAGACACATTCCCTCGGTGAAGAGATTGTGAGTGTCCTTTGTCATGCATGCGTATAGATTCGAGTGGAAGCATCGATGATTCCCTTTCACAACTGATCACAATCTTCCTTTCGGTCACCAAGGCTATCATAGTGTCTATGAAACAAACAAGATTTAACAGAAGCTCATGACACATACACATAATATAATATATATATATATATATATATATATATATATATATAACAATCAAAGGTATGGTTGGTCTCTCGATTGTTTGGTGAGATGTCCCATTGGAATTGGATGCTTCCCTTCATTTCCACCGAAGACTACTCTGATAAATAGGGGGGCGAGGAATCGTTCACAGAGAACTCCTTATTCGACCCTGTCAAGAACTGAGCAAATAGGATGAATGTGTGCATTTTACTCAACCCAATTTTTTTTTAAAAAAAAAGGGCTGCGTAAATGAATTTTGTGCTGTTTAAGTCACGGGGTTGTTGGGTGCATGAAATGAAATGCTAAACAATAGCTTGTGATTCAATTCTCGTGAATAGAGAAAATCTATAATTATACGAATTGTGTGCTTTAATAACTCGATTCAACTTAAATTTTGAATCAGTACATGAGGAATTCGATTTCTATAGAGACCCCATCGTGTTTAGGATTATTGGTTCAACCCTCAGTAATTGATTTCTATGTTCAACAGCTCTATTATGCATTGCTCCACTTTCTCACTAGCATGTATTTAATGATTTTATGTCCTAATCAACCCATCAATCAAAATGTTATCCAAAACCAAACCCCGATTAAGTTCAGGACCGCTAATCAAATCATCCTAGTTTTAGTTCCGTTCCAATGTTTTATTTTGAAAAAGCTATCAATCTACCAACCACAGTAAGAAGTATGGATAATTCACGATCAAATCGGATTGACCTACTGTATATAAAAATTTCATCAATAATACATTTTCTTCATTTATAATATTCGAATTCAACATAAGAAAGGAAAAAAAGAAAGAAAGAAGTATCGTTGGAATAATATGAAGGCTTTCGTTGTTGTGCATCAATGGGGTGTGATTCATCTATGAAGACAAGATCATTAACAGTCATTCTTTTGGGCATGAAAAAGTCGAAAGAGCCCATGATGAGTGTATCCATAATAATGCCACTTAAACACTCTTGAATGTCAAGCAAAGTCTCACCGACGAACAGTGGCATTAACGTGAATATTACTTCCACGAATGGCAATTAAATGTGCGTTTCCCGGTATTATTTATATAGACTGGGGACTCAAATTCCTGGCAGTAGTGAAAGCACGAGAAGCCAATGGAGAGAAGCTCGAGGACGCGGTTCCACCCGCTGCTGATACTCTCCGCAATCCTCGCCGCCCACGCAGCTGCCTCCTCCGCGATGGGTACGACCGGCGGAGATCATGGGGTCGGCTACTTCACCGTGGATCCGGAGTGTCGCGGCTTCGGTCTCGGTGATCAGTGCCTGCTCGGAGGGGAGGGAGAGGTGGAGATGGGGCCTCATGAGAGCAACAGGAGGGTTCTCGCGACGAGACAGTACATAAGCTACGGTGCACTGAGGAGGAACTCGGTGCCGTGCTCGAGGCGGGGGACGTCGTACTACAACTGCCGAGTCGGAGCACGGGCGAACCCCTACTCGCGAAGCTGCAGTCAGATCACCCGGTGCCGCTGACCATCCCCTCGAAATTCCACGTGGTTCTATAGGTGTGGATGGATGGATACCTGTAAAAATACTAGGAAATAACTTCGATGAATATCTTATATATACACTCGTGGGCGATCCACGCACATGTCACACGTCGTTTCGGCGCAATATACGAACAGCATATCAGAAAATGGATTTACTACGGCGATATCACCCTCAACTTAAGACTCATGATCGAATGCTATAGATAACTAGTGTTCCTTGTTTTCCCTTCCATCTCCTTTTAGGCACAAGGGACTCTTCAGTAGCCCGAGAAACAGGTGACCGTATTTCCTTCGTGTCGAAGTGAGAGCGCAGAACCAAGATGGTCTGTCTGATAAGGTTTTTTTGAGTGATTGCCGCAAGTGGCATGACTACGAAGTTACGCGTGCAAGGACATCCATCGACACAAGCTTGCGCCATCGTGGCGAGCATAAGTATCGAATTTCGGCCTCCGCCTAAACAATCAAGAAACTGGATCAACCCTAAATCACACAATATAAACTTCCCCTCACCCATTTTACATGCGAGACGGTGGAACTTCTAATCGGTGTGGAGAGAACAAGTTATGAGAAATCACGTAGGGTGTCACTAAATTTCAACAAGATCGATTGCTTCGAGACTTCTACACCGTTTGCGCGATTTTGATTTCCAAGACTGAACCACATAGAAGACACGATCGAACTGTGGATCAAATATAACTGCTGACGATGACAATTAACGATTCCTGGTGCTGATGAGTATACATCAACTAAAACACCGGCTCATAATCGAGTCACTGCACTAGTCCATACAATCGCATCCCGTCTTTTCTTGATGAATGCTGAGATCCGGCATCAACGATGTGTACCAGGGAGTGTGTTTCTGGCTGTAATTCGTGTAAGATGTTTCATAAAATACTTTAGGAACCAATTTCATCGAATGTATTGTTTCTTCATAACCACATGATGGGATCCTATAAGGGACATGTTACACGCATGACCCTGAATAGTTGCTTGCCCCTGTAAGAGATAAGCTCAAGTTTCTCGCGACAGCTTGAGGACTAGAGGCATAATCAAAGTTAAGAAGCACGGGATCGAAGGTTCAGGAATAAGCCTCAAAATAGATTCTTCATAGAGTTCAGATATTCATCATGGAGGTTTTCAGCACCAAACAACAGGGCGGACGCTAAAACTAACAACTCAAGTGGTTGAATCGCATTTAGAAGGAACTGTAATAAGAGACCACAATGACTGGTTGTAGACTTCTTCACGCTGAATCATCAGTCGGCTTTGCCTTGGGAGGGAGCGGAGAAGGAGACCCCTCGATCCCCATTTCATTCCTCAGCTCATTGATGCTCTGCTCCAGCTCATCTATCCTGCTACCCATCTCATCTAGTGCATAGGAGTCAAGAAAGCAACTTCATGGTCATATTTGCTTCAAGAACAAGAAGATTATCGGTGAAAATAATCATAAGCACAGCTCAACAGTAGAGTTATGTTTCAGGATGAATAGTTTCTCCAGAGCTTCAAAATATGCACGAAAATGGGGCACTACTAATCTTTGATAGCACTAAGTGGAAATAGTGTGCAAGTAATATGTAAGTCTAAGCAAGGATATTCTTCGTGATGATAGATTCAGACATTGTTTGGAACCTCGATTGCTGCAACAGGAAAGCACAAGCATGACTGTTAGATCTTCTAAAAGTACAAATAGTCAAATGATTCATCCAAAGAAAAATGAATATTGAAATCACTTATGGGAATGCAAGAGATGAACCCACCATCTGCTGCAGAAGATTTTGCACCTGAAAATCAACAAATGATTTAGCACAATGAAAAACACATAAAAAATTGAATAGCAATAGGCTATGACAATCCCTACATGCAAATCAGGAAACTCCTTTTCAATCTTTACTCTATTTCTCTTGTTATCCCATGTCCATGTAGGATGATTAACTGCGTTAACTCTATGATATCAAATTCAAAAATATGCAACTTTATCGATTCTGACATTATCAATGGGTAAATGAGAAGTTGGCTTAATCTGCAAACTGACATCAAATAATAATAGAAAAAGGAAGGGAAGAATAAAAAGGCTGCCCAGCAACACAGCAAAAGGAAAAAAAATCTTAAATGAAAGTTGTGAAGGAAAAAGCAAGAAATAATAGTGACACAAACAAGATACTTAACTGTCATGGAATTTGATGATTCATTTATTTCACAAGCAACAAATGAATGACTTAAAAAGATGTAATTTCGCCAATTGTAATTTGCTAGTTGGACCTTAACAAATCCCTTATAATAAATTGCCATATTACTTTTACAGCCAATGAAGTGCCAATAAATAAGAAACTCACAAAAGCAGTCATATCAGCAGTGCTCTGCTTCTGCACATCTGAGTCTTGCCCATCCTATCAAAGGAAAACCCTTCATCAGATTGATGCAGAACAGACAACAATGCACCACGAACAAGCATCTGTGCACATAGCCATCAACAATACCCCACTTATAGATCGGGACCTCCTTGATCCCTATACTTATCAATAGAATTAATACAGGAAAGCTATCTACATACTATGATTGATCATAAACAACCATTATTGCCAACAGCACAAACTGATACGCTTCAAGCCAACATTTTACGTCAATAACCCTTCTGCTACTCCCCATAGTACAAACCTTCTTCTAGTTACACATCCTAACTGAAACACTGTTGAATCATTGCACAAGATGGAAACAGAATAAAGTACAAAAAAAGAATCTTAGATGGATTTCAAACCGTACGCACCACTTTAAACAAAACTGTTTCTCCAAACTTAAGCTCACAGAAACCAAATCAAGCGAAACATAAGTATAACTGGCTATTCTGGCCTCGTCCAAACGGAACATCCACTAGTCTCTCTTCAAAACTGAATTAGGGGTTCACGGGCGCAGTATTATGAATGATTCGCGTAGGGCAACACACATCAACAGAGGTCATGGGCAACAAAATGCTGAAAACGGCAACTTCCGATTTCATGCTATATCCAACGATGCCACGATTACTGCGCATTCAATTCAAAGAGAACGAGGAATTCGAAGGACAAGCGCTCAATATCCAGTAACCGCAAATCAGAACCCTAGCAAGAGCAAAGCACAGCCTTTTGACGATAGATGGACGAAGTAGAGGTAAAATGAGGACTGAAAACCGTTCTACCCGTTCAATTGACTCACCATTTCGAAGGTTCATAGAGAGAACCGGATTTGCTGGGAAGAGAGGACAGCCGAAGATGGAGGAGGACTGGCCCGATTTGGGGGGGAAATGCCGATCCAGAAAAAGTTAAAGCGAGGCGTCTTTTACAAATATACCCCTGTGAAACCACGGGAATTGGTGAGCCTGCCAGGGGTATAGTTGGTAAAGCGGCTGGTTTGAAATTCAAAAGTTCTCAAGCCTTGTGTAAAAACATTTCCAGTCCGACTGAATTAGATCGTTCGTGAGAGAGACTTCTGTTCTAGCGAGTTTCGATCCTCGTGAGCTAAGCCCGATAAACACATCGGTCAGATCTGAAGCAGATAGCATGCACAGACTCTCCTTGAGAGCAATCACATTGAATTTTGGCCGATGAAATCCTGGCTGCTATATATATAAAAGAATCATTCAAGACTAATGGATGCTGCTAGTGCTACACAGTTACGAGGAAGAAAAATGCAGACAGAGAAAATGTCCTGCAAAGTCCGATCGAAGATCTCTCCCGTTTCCCCCCTCGATCTTCTCCCTTTCTCCTGTCCCCTCCAGCAACCACGAGACAGCCGTTACTCCAGGGATACTCTTATCAGCAATCCTGAACATTTTATAGAAGAGGATCACCGAGTATAGTTGTTGAACAAGTCGTTGATGGGAAACTGAATATGGAGTTGCTCTTTTCTTCAACCGGGAAGGGCACGCCTCTCTGCTCTCGACACACCTACCCAGAACTCCTTCCCTTGGACTTCACACTCTCCTGTGTACGGAATATTGGCAACCAGATCATCCTTCAGCGATCCGAGTGCTTCTGCATGCAGAATTTCATTGATCAATTGATTAACCTTTCTCGGAGAGTCAGGACAGGAATATCTCTCAAATGCCATAATCTAGAGGGAGCACAGTTACACTGCGTAATAATTTGTTTATTATTATCTCCCATTTCTTTGCTATTCCGTCCTACTAAAAGAGCCCATTGGGTCCATCTGGGTGTGAGACAGTTTCAATGCTCTCCTTTCGTTTGAAATGAGTTCTGCCAAGGGCACTTCAAACGGTGTCTTTCCATCAAACAGTGCTGTATTAAGTCTCCAAACAAGTTGAAGAGAAGACCCGACATGAATGCGTTTATTTTGCACTAGAGAGGAAATTTGGAAGCCCTCTCCAAGACCAAAGGAGCCCAAGGTTCGGCAGAATTTTTGCATATTGACTTGCAAGGCCAGAAGAATATAGCAGTTGCAGGAGCTTACCAGAGATGTCATGAATGCATATTGTCTGCATCATTGGTGGCCACCCACATTTATCGTGTCACTGGAACAGCAAGGTTTTCGTCTGAGGTATATGGAGAAACCTTTGCATCTAAAGCTGGAACCGATCAGCTTTCCACCACGGGCTATTACAGGAACTTTTATCCACTTCAGTCCACAGCTGGTTAATGGTGGCTTCCCGACGGGCTGAAGAGCGGGGAAGCTCGTGGTGAATGATTTCAAGAGAGACATGTCTCTAGTTCAGCCATTTCCCTTGCACAAATCCGCCATTGTTGAACCAGCTGGAGCACCTTGCCCTGCTGCAGAGAAGGCCACAGAGCAGCTCTGTGTAATCTGGTTACTAAAATGGACAGATTGAGCTCCTCTCAGCCTTCTGTCTTTAGCGCTTGCCTTACTTACTCAGTAAATTGCTTTTTTTTTTTTTTGTATTTGAAAATCCACCAACTGTTTTCCCAAAGACAAATTATACGGATGTAGCGAAGTAGAGCACATTCGCCCCTTACACTAGAGAACCAACGTCAGTACCATTGTTGATGGAGGGTAGGTTTGCCTTGAACCCAGCCAATCATCGTCCATCGAACACCATACTTCTTCTCGTTGCTCAACTTTCATCGGTAAGTCTCTCGTTAAACCGGAAAATCAGAGAGCTGAAAACGGACATGGTGAGGGAGAAATCGATGGAGATGGAGGAAGATCAGAGGAGGTCAACACACTGCAACAAGGAAGATACGCCCTAAATTTTACAGTTCATTTTCCCTTTCTTACATGATGAGGAGTGCATGTTTGGGAATGGAATTGCACATTAATCAATCAATCAACAACAACAATAAGGAGAGCAGCAGAGCCTCAAGAAATCAAACCCCAAATCCCACATGTAATCTTTTCTTCAATCATCAGTAGAGAGAACACACACGAAGATTTCCCCCTGCCAATACAACATTCCCCACCACCCAAAACTCATTTAAGAGTTTACATCACCCAAGTCAGAATACTCGATTATCTTCACAGCCACCAAAGCTGCTCCTTGTGAAAATCAACACTGTATGCCAGATTTCAAGATCTTGTACCTGTTTAAGATCATGACACATGCGGAATTAGTTTAGATCACCCACAGGACTCCGTTCATTCCCATGGCATTAAGCAGGAATAACTATTCAATTGGTTATGCGAAAGTTTCCAAGTTTTCCTCCCCGAGAATTGCAAAACTTAGTTCCATTAGGACAGAGGATAAATACTCCAGCTCGGAAAATGGAACGATTTCTTACAATAGAGGGCTGGAATGCATCATATGGACAAGTCAACTTTGATGAGGAACCCTCTTTCGACTGAGAATCTCCTGCTCCTTAAGTCGGTGCTGGAACCTTGCAAGACGAGCTTGAAGGCTTACCAGAATTGCTGCCTTGCGGGACAGGACAAAACTCAACTGGGTAACATAGTTGTCAATGAGGCTCCCTGGTTGGTCCACTTCTGCCAGTAACTTCATTTCCTGTCTCATCCAAGATATGGTACAAGTAATCAAACTCAAAAATCTCCAAAATAACCCAATATTTTAACCAAAATGGACCATAGTCCACTACTCAAATAAAAGAGAACTTCATTAATTTGACCTGGAACTGGAAGCTGGGCTTCCTTAAAAAATACATAGCAGATCGTTTCCAAACCTGGATCCTAACCTTAGCCGTATCGTGTGCACAGGATATTGTCTATCCTAAAAACCCATGAGCAGGACCAATGTGCAAAATATCAACAGCATTCTTCATGGTAACAACATGTACATCATTACAATATATAATATGTTTTGGATAAGCATTACTGATAATCTGTTGCTAAAGCAAAAACGACCTCTTTATTTAATTTTTTTGAGCATTAACCACCTCTTTATTTAATTATCCATACCTTGACCTTAATTTTATTTGACCAAACCAAAAAGACGAGTTGTGTGACCCATTCAGCAAAAAATTAGTGATTATGATGTCAGTGAGGCCTCCGGCAGACATATATATGACATAGTGGTGTTAGCAATGACTGGCACTCTTTTGTGACAACCAAGATGCCATCTTCCTCATTAAAAAAACAAGATGTTTCATAAGAAGACAAAGTATATTCATGTATGGTGATTCTGTTTAGTGTCAGCAACAACATGACTCATGGTAATCCTACTAATATAATGACCAAGACAAGTTAAATTTCAGCATTGCTTGGACAAGGTGTTTGCCCTAAGGAGCCTTTATGTAAGATGATTTAGATTCTGTTGAAATTTGAGTTTGTATTTCATTTCTTAAATTGGAATTCACATCAAGATGGAGTTGCTAGAGTAGGCAATCTGAACATTGCCGGACCCAAAAAGCTGGTGGTGTGCCCATTTTTTGGGCTAGGATTTTTTTTCGCATTCATCAATTTTTTTAAAGGTTTTTAAAGAAGCATTAGCAGTCACTGCACTACTCAAGCTAACATTTTTATAGTGGAATTGTTTCTCCTTACCCGTGGTTTTTTCCCCATCAAGGGTTTCCACATAAAATCTGTGTCCCCTCACTCCTTTCCTTTCATTTCTATTGTCATTTTCCTTGTTATTTTTGTAATGCAAGACAAAAAGTTGAAATCAAGAACATCAAATATGAGTCAGAGCTAACCTCTCGAACAAGCTCCATGGTATCCTCAATTTCTTTTCTGTGAGCAGCAACCAAGGCCTCTTCCTCCTGTCAACAAGTGCACAGCAAATCTTGAACTATCCACATAAGCTTCTGAAAGAACTCAGATAAACAAAGTGCCTTATTGACATCAAACCTCAAGAATTTCGTTGAAATCACCATCACTGAGCTCAGATTCATACTGTCTGGCTCCTGCACTGCTTGGATTACTATAATTTCCTGGATTTTGATGCTGGAAACTTGAGGTGGAGAGATCTGAGCTGGCACCATCCTTCTTCATCCAGTTCCCAGGCTTCTCTGACTTCTCATCCCTAAGCCCTTTTTTACGAGGTGGTGACAAATTTTGGTCCTTGTCTTCTATACCAGCTGACTTCTGGGAATAAGATGAGTTTTTCACTCTTTGACTAGTTGAACCACCATAACTACTTTTTGCCTCAAATCTGTCCCTATCCATCGAGCCAGATGCTGCACCAACACTTTCCACCCTTCCTTTGGATGTGTGACTTGGTGACAATGTTGGTAAAGGCTTATCATGGTCAGAAGCAGAATTATAAGAAATATTCTCTTTCTCAACAGCCCTTCTGCTACCAATATCAACTGCTTTCACCTCTTCAACTAGATCAGGCACAGGATCCATCTCAGAAGTTGGCAAAACTGACACCGAAGAAGAATCTTTATTGCTTCCTGCCTGATCCTTTCTTGCATTTCCACTTTTGGAAAGACTTTTGACACTGTTCATGTTCATAGTACAGACTAGTTCAGAACAAGGGGAAACAAGAAAGAAAGGAACAAGAAAATTGAGGAAAAGATTATTCACATAGAATGCAGCATACCGATCAGCATATCGAAGAGTGTTAAGTGTATGTTCACAGGAGCCAGCATTTGGAGAAATGCAAGAGATCATGACAGTCCTTGAATTGCCAACGAAAGAGTCCCTCAAAACTTCCGTGAGTTTACTCCCCCGAAATGGAATATGGATCTGATCATTATCCAAAGCACGAATACACTCTTTGAGAGCCAACAGGCTCTTGTTAATCTCTGCTCCCTCAATCCTGCAACGTGAGTAAAACTTGAAATTAAAGTTGGGCAACATCTTCCAATGTCATTCACAGCCTGAGAAGTGCAACTTTTGCTAAAAAGTGAGAACAAATTTGCATTACAGTCAATATGTGAGCTATGCCTGCTGATCTACTGGAATACCAAAAATCACACAATGCCTCAGTCATCTCACAAGAGGCAGCCACAAAAATGCAATCAATTCAGAAGCTACCCAGAGCTCAAACTATTGGACTAATCAACATATTTTACAAAGAAAAGTACCTAGTTTGCCGATCATTATCAGTGGTATCCGCGCCTCTTTCACTACCAGCAAGATCAATAAAAGATATCTTCCCCACAACCTTCCCACTTCTGGACTCATTGCCATCAGTATTTCTCTTTGCATCTTTTATTTCACGGTGCTTCTTCACTGCAAGTTGCAAAATAGCATGAGACCTCGAGGACTCCTCATTGGCACCAGTAGAGCCAGTGCTTCTTGCAGCATTTCCTCTCTCAATGTACTCCTTGACTATTTGAACATCAGAAACTTCAAATTCTTGCAGCCCAACAATACATACTTGCTGGCGGCCATCTTCCCTCATGCACAATTTTCTAAAAATAAAAGGCAGTGGGTTATATGTCAAATAAGGAGAATGCCAGGGAAAAAAAAAAGAACAGCTGCCTGTCTACAAGCTCATAACCTTTTACTTCAAGGTTCATAGGCAATAAATCAATACCAATACTTGATTTGCTACTATCCCATCTCAAGAATTTACTGAAAGGACCACCAATCAACTAAGTCAGAAGCATAAGTTTCCTAGGGGAGAGAAACTATCAGAAGAATAAATGCTTACTTTCTATCACTAAGAAGATCAAATAGCTTTCCTCCATATATTTCGAAGTAGCTAAGCCACAATTTAAATCGCTGATTGCGGTAAACAGGCTGATGTAAGAATCTGACAAGGTCATCAGCCGCTCTAAGTGGCAATGGTTGCATTGTGAATGTCTTACCACTACCTGAACAGAAAACGAAAAGAAAGTTCAACAAAGAAAACAGTATATTGATTTCTGGAAGCAACAGAAAGAATAAAGATCACAATATCATTTCCATTTACCTGTCTGCCCATATGCAAAACAAGTAGCCTTTGTCCCTTGAAAAATGGTTGGGATAATGGGCTCTACAGTGACCTGATATACCTGTCGAAAAAGTAAAGGGAAAAAACTGCAGCTCATTCGTTATCACTGAAGAAAAACAAAAATGACCGCTCATCCTTATTCTTGATATACAAAAATTGCGGGGAACTGAGGATTGGGTTGAAATTTCATGACTATCAGATTCATTTATATTAAACCATAACCAGCAATAGGCTTGACAATTCATGTCGTATCATCTCTAAACAAATTTGTGTCAGAAAACCCTTGACCTGTAGATGACCTGTTTATTGAACAGGTCATAAATGTCTAACCCAAACCCAACCCATCTAAATTACAGGTTGATATGACATGACCCGTTTAACTGAAAAACATTTATGCTCAACCTAAACCCATCTAACTTTATGTCATGTTGTGTCGTGTCAAAAATTGTTGGGCTTAACCAGCAACTCCTTATGTAGCACAAAAGGAATAAAAATTACCTCATCATTGGTAACATGCTCGTTGAGAACAGCATCAAAACAGAACTCATGCTTCTCCACATATGCAGTTAAATCAACCTTATAAAATGAAGCAACCCCCATAGTCAAGTCATAAATATGATTGAACTAGCTATAAAAGGCATATTCAGCATAAATCTAACAAAAGCCAGTCTTCGAACAGTCATATTCCACAATCACCTTACAAGCACAGTTACTGAAACACAGTGGTTCTCCTGAAAGCTATCTAACGTCAAACAGTGTTTGTACTCCACGACAAGATTAAAGAATTTGTAGGTGATGGTAATAATCATAACTACTGAACATTCAAGGGGGAGAAAAAGAGATGCAGACTCCAAGTGCAGGAAATTGTGCTGTTTATCAGACAAGGGCTCAAACCTTTAGCTTAGGCTCATGGACAGTCAGGGAAGCTTTATCATAGACAGTCACTATGTCATCCTCCTTCCGAGAAATCTCCTTCTTGTTTAATGGTCGTTTGCGAACCTTAAAACACCATTAAGAAGAGAGTTTAGAAAGAATTCTCCAATTAAAAAAAAAGGGAAAATGATGATTCCTATTGCCAGCACAAGCTCATGTTACAGAAGCAGAGTCAAAACTCAAAAGGATACTCCACATACAAAGCCAGAGCAATAGCCAAAATTAATTTCAGTGGCGAACTTGACAAGATTTTGTGAAGAACAAATAAAAAATAAAAATAAAGTGCCATAAAGTAGAAAACATGATAGAAAAATGATCTCCAATTTTCACACATATCAGAGACAAGTAGCTGATAAACTTAGCCATGAAAGCCTTTTTCAAATTAATTTCCAATAATGGAGCTTTTTTCCAGAAAATGACATCAGCAATCGTAATTTGAAGTAATTGATATGGAATAAAAAGCAATAATATGCTCTTCAACAGCATGATATTCAAGTTTAAATAATGCTTTCAGGATACATGGTAGACAAAGAGGCAAAAGACAGGCAGCGCGCAGCAACAAACAGTTTACAAACAACGGAAAACATACCACAACTTTAATCTTAGCAACATTATTTTCCTTCATGCTGTTCTCGTTCTCATTTTTAAGTAATGGAGCTGATGTATCTACATCTGTCTGTCCTCTTTGGGGCCTGCTGGATATCAGGTTGAAGTCACTATCAAATGCTCTAGGCCCCCCTGTCATAAATGGAGAAGGTTCGAAGGGCTCATCAATGACATGCTGAAACAAAATTAAACAACAGTCTGTTAATAATTCTTTCAATAGAAGGAAGCACATGAGTATGACTGCAGATAACATAGAAAAAAATGATAACTTTCATTGAAAACTTCATCTTTTGTAACAAATAAAGTACTTCATTAATCATACACCAAAAAGGTGCCAAAAAACATCACAACTTCAAATTAATATACATGATGTATCTACATTACTCTGTTAGCCTATATTTTTTCATGCCTCTTGGAATAAAAATGGGTTTTCTGGATCCAATATGGCAGGTATGAGAATTCATACCTCAGACAGAAGCTCTGTGTCATCCATAGCATGGAGATCTAAGAGTCCAGCCCCAAAATCACCTCTAAAATCCGGAGAGTAAAATCCATCAGATGCTCCAACACCTCCAGAAGTCTGTGCTGTAGGCATGTATGCCTCAGAACCAGATTCACCATTGAAATTAAGGTTTCTCATCAATTTAAAGAGCCTCTGTTTCTCTTCAGCAGATTGTGCCCCATATCCCTTTCAACAGATGAAAAGATCCTCCATCAACTTACAATAAGTATGCATATCTATAAACAATCAGCAGTCTTGCAACAAGAGTACGTGTCACATCAACAAAATTAAGGGACAGTTTAAAAAATATCGATAAGCCTAAGATGTTAATTATGAGCCGATTGCAAGGCTGTTCAATGATAAGTTCAGAGGCGAACGGGGCAAATAAGGAGATCATAAAACCTTCCAAAAGGGCCAATTAATTAGAAAATCAATAAGGCTTCCATGTTAGTTACAAGCCGATTGCAAAGCTGTTTACTGAGAAGTTTAGAGGCGAAAGGGACAAACAAGGAGATCATAAAACCTTCCAAAAGGACCAATTAATTGGAAAATCACTACTGATAACTTTTGAAAAATCTTTCTTGACAAAACATTTTATTTTTACTTTACTAGCAACCATAACTCAGCACGATGACTCTCAATACTTCCTTTTCCTCCCTTCATTCCATTAATTTTCTTTCTCCATACCAAACTTCAAATTATAAAACTTAAACATTGACTTTTCAGAGACTCCAACAAATGAAAAACAAAAATACATAAAACTTCAAAATTGCCGGACTCTTGTGGATGTTTACAGCAAGTCTCACAAAAGGATAAAACCCAACATACTCATTAGTCTTTCACATATGTGCACAGCAGAAAGTACTGAACAATAAGTAGACCAATATACTTGTAATATTCAGTAGGAACCTCTTCCTTTAGCACAAAAGTAGTGTTTCCTCATTTTCCAACATTCCAAATTAGTTTTTTTTGGGGAAAAAAACCCTAGTTGACTGAGTATAGCCGAAGAGATTCTTCAAAAGGAATACTGCTCGCTTTGAAGCTTTCACTTATTACATATAAACCAAAAACATTTCCTAAAGAGCGAAAGGAGCCCCAAGGTGTACGGACATTAAGCAAAACACATAAAAGGAACTTCATATGGATCAACAGGAATTTAAATAAAACCTGCACGAGCAAATTGGGTAGAAGGTGCTGGTCGGTTCCAGTGGAAGCCACAGGCGAGGCCAGATGCTGCAACCCGGCTGATTGCAGCCACCGCGACATGACTGCATCTCCGGTGTCGCTCGGTGGACCTGCATTGTGCAATGGCCCATCGTACAGAGCAGCCGCAGCACTGCTCTGCTGCATCTGGCCACCAGTGTGGCGCTGAGACCGTCTTTGAGGCGCCAATTTTCAAGATCTGTTAAACAGCTATTCGCACACAAACAGTCAAAAAAGGGAGAATTCCAGAGGCACAATCGAAAGCAGTCACATTTCAGGAAAATCACCGATTGGTGATCGGAAAGATGAGCACATACGATGAGGTGAAAATCCACACTCGAAGCAGAACATGAAAGTAGGCGGCTCCGGAACGCGACCTCAGCGCCGAAGAACCTGCATCAATTCAGTCACAGCCGATCCAACAATCGTCAGTAAAACGGATCGCACAACAAATTGATCAACATCTCGGAGAAAACACCGGGGGAACGCATGTGGCGGGATACCAGATTGAGCCGCGACAAGAGCCAGCAAATATGAGATCTTACCGGCTAAGCGTTTTCCGAAATCCGCAAACGGATCCGAATGTGAGACCGACGGGTCGAAACCCTAGCGTATGAACAGGTTTTGAGTTTCTCACCGATGAGAAATCCGAGTTCCCGATGAGAGCAGAGATCGACGATGAAGAGGGAAAGGGGCCGAGAGAGAGGGAGAGGGATGTACCGTGTTCCAGCCCGATGAAATAGACCCGGTGAAGTCTCCGTGAGAGGAGGATACGTAAATAAATTGTTGACGTCACCACTCAGTAATTAAATAAGTATAATTTGGTAATTCCTTTTTTATTATTTTTGGAAAATTGGGATTCTGAGAACGGCTTTTTTTTTTAATTTTAAAACGGTACGAATTACCATGTTTGCCCTCCGCCGGAGTTGCCAATCTTCCACTCCACCTCCTTGGCCTTTTTACCGCGTAGAGACGACATGTCGGACAGCCGCCCTCTCCCTGCGCTGGCGGAAGGACGGAACTGCCCCTCACTGACAAATTAAGCCTCAGTGAAGGCCCCCTTCTCACCACCAACCTAATCAAGTTCCACTTACCTCAAAAAAAAAAGAAAAAACCAAATTCTAAATTCCGTGGGATAAAATTAAACATGTGACCATTTTTATTAATATTAAAAGTTGGAGACGAATTAGTTTCATGACAGTGGGCCCAAGCGGCCTAACAACGCATTCAATGAGGACCCAACCGACGCTACCGTGCGGTACACTTCTTCCCCTCCCTTTAACTTAAAGCATGTGAGGTCTTGAGAAATCCTGAGGTCCGACGGTTGGGCTCGGCCGAATTCGAGTCCGACCTGCACCCACTCATCCCTCCCTCGCATCCCTGGGAAATCCTGTTCAGATTTAATCATAAGTGTAGCAAGAGGTTACTATATCTTTTTCTAATTTTAGGGGGTCCGAGCGATTGCTTTCTCCGTACGGTGAGATCATACGAGCTCGTGCTTAATGGCATTAATCCCTCCTCGGTGACTCGTACCAAACCCCTCTGGCTCATGATTTTTTTTTTTTTAATTTTTAATCCCCATCTGAGTAGGGTGTCGGTTACCGGTGACATTTGGGTTCCCAAGACACAATTTGGTTTGATTTTCATTGCATTTTCCCTTTTTTTCGGGGGGCAATGTTGCCTTCTACTTCCTAGGTTGCTCCTTCATCCACTCCCAAATGTTGATCCCATATATATGCAAGTATACTGACGATAATGGAATCTTTAATAGGAAAGGGGCTACAAGATCACAGCCTTCGAGGCGTAAGATTCAAATCCTTCTCAAGGTGTCTTTTCTTTTCTCTATCATTCTTGAATGCGGAAAGCGGACGACATGCTAGTTGGGCAGGCCGGGCCTCCTTGACTACGGTACTTAAAAGATGCTGCTCATCGACCGATCTCTCACTACTTCTGTGGAAGTCCCCCTCGGCCTGACTTCGAGGGTGTCTTATTCCCTACCTTCTTCTCCCTTTGTGTTATCAGCTTCTTGAAATGTGAAATCTAGGTAATCGGTCATCCCTTTCACCAAGGCACAATAGAAAGATGTTAGATTCGACATCACTCCATGAGAAGGCTGCCACTTAGGTCCAAGGATGAACAGTTGCATTCAGAGGTGAATTGATGGGCAATGGACCGTCTTCCAGTTTCCTCCCTCCCCGAATTATGAGTGAAATGTCTTCATGTGTCAACTTGGGCTCTTTGAGGACAAAGCTCTGACGCGTTCCTAGATTTGCGACCCCCCCACCCAGAACTCTTCTCCTTTTGATCTGAATTGAGTTGTCATCTCAGCCATGTCCCAAGCACCCGTACAAAGAGAAAGAGAGCCCAGTCGTCCATAGTCTCCCCCCGTGGCACAGTCCCTTGCTATTAGCATAATAGTTCCAAATTTTAACCTATCCGACATCTGGGAGAAGACATCAGTCTCATGGAGCCAGATGGTTTATCCCTCATTTGCACACAAAGAAATGTATAATGTCCGTATTAGGTATTATAGAAGTGATTAATTTACAAACGGGAAGATGTGTCAGCGTCAGGTGAACATCATCGCAGTGGACGGCAGGATACCCCGGCAGCTGGTGTGTACCATGCCACCGTCCTGGGGTAGTGGGCAGCCGTGGCTATGGCCCCCCCCCCCATGAAGAGCTAACATAATATGAACAGAGTCTGAGAATACAGTAGCCCATCAGCAGTCAAGCGGACCCCCCAGAACTTGTCCATGGCAGAGAAGAACTTCAATATAGTATCTCAAAACCAGCAGAACACTAGCTTATAGTTTATTATCAACAAAAATAATTATATGCCATGCCAAGAAAAGAACACGAATTGGCAGCACACAGAGAATCCGATGCTTCTGCACCACTAGAGCCCGTTTGACTGCCACTACCACCACAACTTCTTTCACAAGGTACAGAAGATTGATAGAAGATGTTTTTTGTTATATTTTATCTACAAATCCACATGACTTTACAAAAAGCAACGGTTCTCTCAAATTTCAACAGAAAAGATTGATCCAGGAGCTTATTGCCAGTGAAATGCAAAGCAACTTCAGATGATTCCAATGACATCCAACAAAGAAAAATACAACACAAGCAGAGTAGCAATTCAAGTGGATCATTTCATTAGGGCAAAAATGATACTAGTAAAATCCCCCAGAGCAAAGCAAGCACAGTACAGCGATAACATTAAGAAACAGAAAACAGTGTAGAAGCCTCAAAATTAATGGCTTATGAAGTCCAAGGGCATAACATAAGTAATATGCTACAGAAAGCATTGGAAAGCTTGTAAAAAGACAACGGGGATGACCGCTTCAGCACTTGACTTCCTTCAAGCCATGCGCAAAGTATAAGAAGGTGGGTTCAGAGGCTCCGTCCTTGTAGTAAGCAAGCACCAGAGCACTGTCATCAGCCATGCTCTCACCAACAAAGCTGCAAAAAAAGAAAGGCCAAGCTGTAATGCAATCCAATTGGTGGCAGGATGTACCACTGCAAATCTATCCACTACTTACAACTGGAAGTCACCAAGCTTTGAGAGCAGGAACTTGGTGGCTGGCTCGATGTTCTTCTTGAACTCTTCTGCCTTCTCCCCCTCTAGCTTGGGTGTCAACAGCTTGATGTACTTCTTGATGTGGCTAACAAACTGCTTCTTGTCGAAAGCAGGTTGCTCCTGTAGCCAAAGATTATCCAGTTTTGTCTAAGTTCGACTTAAAATGCTGAGGGGAATAGGAATCATAATTTTAAATAGAAGACTGAACTTCGGCCAGTTGTATTCATTGGATGTGCAATTAGAGTTGTTCGCCAATGTGAGTGTTACTTAATAAACTGCATAGGGAGTGGAAACCTAAAAGTTTTTATTGGAAGAGATGATATGAACCAATTAAAACAAACCTGGAGTCTAAATGTATCGACAATGTCAACAACTTTCGTAACCTGATCATCAACACCCTCATCCTCCTCAGCACCCTCAGCAGATGGATTTGCACCAGTGTTCACCTCAACTGCACCCTGAACAACCCACTGTAGACAAGCCAAACAGTAGTTAGTTAAGGAATTATCATCCACTCTTTGGAAAGCAAAACTGTGCATTCTGCAAAAGTATATCACTTCAGCATCCGTAAGACATTATATAAAAATGAATACAATATATTAACATGAAGATTTGACAGCTCCACAAGAACCTACGCATCAACATTTAAGTAGATGAGGATTAGATCAAAGAGAACTCAAGTATCGAAAGACTCACCTTTCCTTCAACTTCCCAAAGGACACCATTGAAAAGTTCCTTGTATGTAAACGAGTCCGAGAGAAGCTCATCACCTGAATAAGTATAACAACTTGCTCAAGTATGAGCCGAAGAAGAATATATATTAAATACCAAACACAGCTCAAACCAAACATGGTATCAAAAGAGATATGAATAATGATTGAAGACCATGTAAATTCATAATTACTGCTGAAAAATCATCCATAAAACAATAGTCATAATAAGCAGAGAATCATCTGCCCACTAAAAAAAAAACCTCGTGAAGTAAGCCGCATCACCTCATGTTTCATCGTTTTCATTCTCAATAAAAAAATTCATAAAGGCATACATGCCCAGCTACTAATAACAAAAGGACGTTTAAGAATTCATCATATCGCAAAGTGGAGCACAAAAGAAAAGGGAAAACTTTCTTTGATTTCGTTTATGACGTGGTAAGATAGGAAATTCAGAGAGCCCCAAATGGACAAACTAACTGGAATTTGGAAACAATTGAACTGGGATCACATGAACATGAAGAAACAAACTTTACCCAGAAATTTATCATGATAAAGCATGTATTATCTAGCAAAGTATGAAAAATATACATAAACAGAATTCACCGGTATAAAATTGCATACCGAATCAACAGCGATGCCAAAATAACAAAAGCAAATAAATTGACATAGCTGAAGATCTTAATGGAGTCATTCTATATCGAGAAGCCACAGATCCACTGCGATGCATCGAAAGCCTCAATCTAGAAAAACAAGCACGAAGAACATTGGATAAAAACAGCTCTTAAGGAGCTTGCGATAGGAATAATCGGATCTAGACCCGAGACACATCCATAACTGCGACAAAAAAGCGTCCAATAAACTCTAGAAAATCGCGACATCTCAGAAGCTTCGATCAATCGAATCCAAACTTAATCGAGCCATAAATCACAAGAGGGAAGAAGATATCTGCGAATCGGAGACAAGGTTTGAGAGGCAATTACCGGTGAGGATGTCCTGATAGACCAACATGATTGCAAATCTTGTGCTCACTCGGATCGATCCGACGAGGAGAGACGCCGCAGCTAGAGAGAGAGAGAGAGAGAGAGAGAGTAATTAAGGCGCGGCTGACCGAGACTATATATAGGGGCGAGGGTTTGAGACCGCGAGAGTTGCAAGGATCAGGGGAGGATATGCGAAATGACGGGAGCAGGCCTGTTCTTTTCCCGAATGCCAATTACGTCCTTCAGATATTTACGGAAAAATCGTATTAAATAATTAGTTCAGCCGCCGGGAGACCAAACAGGAATAGACACTACTTAAGGAAAGGTAAAATCACCTAAATATGCGAAGTGTTTTTTCTAATTCACACGTGCCCCACGTGCTTTTATTTTTTCACTGTGACATCCAAAATTACCGTTAGGTCCTAACTGAATGACGACATTTGCATCTGTTGCCTTAGAAGCAAGGAATGAATACACATGGAAAGTCCTCACCATATAGGGGATTTGAGTGTCTCCGTCATTCAATTTGTAAGTTGAACATGAAAACCAACCGACTTATCAAGAGCCCATGGGCCGAAACTAGAACATCAAGCTGCTCTCAGCGTGGGCCCAATTTACATGGCCCATGGGCCCAATATAACTCCCAATGCACAACAAAACCCTAGCCGCCTCCTCTCTCATTGCCATATCCGCATCGCGGCCGAAAACCCTACAGCGTAGGCAGGTACTTGTTCTCTCTCTAACTTTCCTCCTCGAGAATCAGAGGCGTCCTTGAGCAGTTTGCTCATTTGCTTTGCTGCTGTAGGAGGAGGAGGAGAAGAATCGTGCCAAAATGAGTAGAGGAGGGAGCGCTGGGGCCAAGGGAGGGAAGAAGAAGGGAGCGAGCTTCGTCATCGACTGTGCGAAGCCGGTCGAGGACAAGATCATGGACATCGCCTCGCTCGAGAAGTTCCTCCAGGAGCGGATCAAGGTCGACGGCAAGGCCGGTGCCCTAGGCGACTCAGTTACCGTCACCAGGGACAAGTCCAAGATCACTGTCACCTCAGACTCGAACTTCTCCAAGAGGTGACCTTTTATTGCCCCTAGAGAAGTTCCGATTTCCTCAGTCTACGAGCCGATCGGATAGCATTTCGGTCATCTACTGCATGTGATTTTCGTTTTAGTGTTTTCAACATGTTTTAGTTGACTCGATGCAATTCTCAGCATGAAAATGATGCATTGTCTGGCTTCCTGATTGCAGAATTTGAATCCGATACAGCTGACAAGTGTACGGATTTACTGCAAATATCATATGGGATTGGATAAAAATTGGAAATTTAGGAGAAATAACACGAAATTCGGCTCTTTTAGGTAGTTTGTCGTCATTTGGCGGTGGCAGAACGTGTTTGTGTATCTCTGAGTGTTTCTTTCCTTGTATTTGTGCTTTTGCTGCATCCATTTGACCTGATTTAATGTTTGCATCTTATAGGTACCTCAAATACTTGACTAAGAAATATCTGAAGAAGCACAATGTCCGGGATTGGCTCCGGGTGATAGCCTCCAACAAGGACCGCAGCGTCTACGAGCTTAGGTACTTCAACATTGCCGAGAATGAGGGCGAGGATGAGGATTAATTGCTTCTCTCGGTATGTCATAGTAATGTTATTGCCGCTATAATTTTCATTTTTGGACGTGTTGCTTTGTTTCAGAGCCTTTCTTCCTTTGGATACTATAAATGGTGTTAGCTCTTCTCCCAATGTCGGATCTACCTTTAAGTTTTGGTTTATTTATGGCTGTTGGATAAGGCTTTAGTAATTAGCATCACGTTTCTATTCTACCTCAGATTATATTTCATTCATCCTTCTACTATTCACTGTGTCGGCTCTTAGGGATACAGGCCTTCGACATCTTGATTCAGTGTACCACCTAGCGTAATCCCCCCTTCCCTGTAGGATTAAGTGTTTTTGAGCTTGGACACGGGTCATCTCTGATCCTTCAACACCTTGATTCTGCTTTAGGGTCTTAACAATCTTTTCTATCGCAGCTTGCCCTCTGCTGTGATGGCAGCAATGCTCAAACAAACGCTCTGTTGAAATGGGTAACGTTAACTCTGGGTTTTCCCATTAACTTCCACTCACTGCCTAACTATCCATGAAAGGTATCTTAGCTGGTTCGATTCTACATGTGCATATTCTTCAATAACCATAAATATGTGTGTGGGTATGACTCCAAGCCGACGGCATGTGTATTGGAGTCGCGGGCTAGTACAAATCGGTTCCACTCTTTCAAGTAGAAGATTATTGAATAACCTGTAACAATGTAGAGTGTTTTTACGTCAATCGATCTCAATGTCTCGGAAAGAGAAAGTGCCTCTTTGAGAAAAACGAGAGGCTGGCCGTAGGCCGTAACAATAGGGGGAGTTCCACTTTCTGGCGCTCATGCAAAGCGTATCCCAATGCCCACTCCTAAGTATTCGCCAAAACACAGCTTCATATATATATATATATATATTCATAACACTGGGCGTCATCAGTTGATCAATTCACTTCTTTTTCATTGTTCTCCGCATCTTCCACTGCTAGCTACCCAGCTATGGATTCTCACTGTTTCAAGCGCTCACTTGTGTTCGTTGCGGTCATGGCGGCATCCGCCACAATCATGACGGCCCCGAAGGCAAAAGCCCAGCTGTTAGGACCCATAACCAGCCTTCTGGGTCTCGTCCGTGTCGATGGGATTGTGTACTGCACTCCCGACGGCAACGCGGGTGCCACTGCTAGTCCTGCCTTTCCGAGTAAGATGTCATAACACTTTGTCGAAGCTAAAACCTAATCAATCGACTTCATTCTTCCAGTAGCAGTAAACTTGGTAATCTGTTATCACACATAAACATGAATCAATATATAATGACAGTTTATGTACTGATAGCGATAGTAATAATAATAATAATAGTAAGAGGTTCAGATTAATTCTGAAGATGAAACAACTGCATCCCATGACGACATGTACGATTTGATCTCGTAGATGCTGCCATGCAGTTGCGGTGCGGAGGGGCTGTGATCTCGACCTCGGTCACAGGTACGTCGGGCTCATTCTCGATAATGTTGGATCCTCTGCAGATCCTGCTGTCGAATCTGCTCAGCAACTGTCAGCTTACAGTAACCACGCCGCCCTCCACCTGCAACCCTGGTCTCCCCTCCAACGGCGTCCTCAGCTCCAGCTTGCAGTCCGCTGGAAGCACCATCGTCGGACTCCTCACCGTCACCCAGCTCATCCCTACTGGGTTCAGGCTCATCGTCTCCCATTAATCACTTATATAATTAATGGTTAAATAAAGCCACTGCAGTGGCATTTACACAAGTAAAACTACTGGAAATTCCGCGAGATCTTTTCACTCCCTGAGGTTATCAGCATAACATCGTGCACTATTCCATATTTGATGCTTCAGTAACCATATGCCAGAGCTTGGCAGCTCGGCTGAACTTCCATTGTTGAGCACCAAAAGTAAAATATAATATACATGAAGCAGGAAGCTCCCTCCTACTACTTCAACCAAGCCATTGACTTTCTCGAAAACAGTTTCTAGGCAGAACTTGATTCAATTCCATAAATTTTTGCTTCTCTTTGACTGTTCTCTGGTGGTGACCTTAGTATTTAAGAGAGAGAGAACTGCGTGAAGGAACGTAACTTCCCAAAGCAATCAATTCTTCTCTTTCTTCAAAAAAGTTCAGTTAAAAAATCGTGTTAATTAGATTTTACGGATTAAAGCTAATGACGGATTGACATTTAACAAAGCACATGAATCGATTTCATATGGTTTGAATTTTCGACGCGAAAATGGCTACCGTTCGGATTGGGACCCCACCCCAGCAGCAACACCAAGCACCCTTTTGGATACATGAAAAAGAAATCTGCCAAATTTCAGTAAATAATGAGACAGTGGCGCTCAGGTGAATGGGTCCCTCTCTGTGCAGTAGTGGATAATTTGCTTTTCCAAGGACTCCCAAATGAAAATCCAAATCAGTTGCCTTCTTCACATTCCAAATATATTCGACAGTTTTTGGTCATCACCTGCGAGGGGACAGCACATGAATCGCCGAGTAACAGTTCAGTAAATGAAAGAAACCAGAAACGAATGCAAGACGGGAAGCCGATTCGACCCGAAACCACGCACACCCCTCCTCCTTATCTTGACCTGGAAATCTGATATGATTCAAAGCTCATTGAGTGTGCCCACTCCTTTTTAGCAGCCTTTTGCAGTGAATCTGTGCAAAACTATGCACCTGACTTCGAGGGAGTGTTGGGTCGCTATTAGGTCCGTCCTCCAGATTGGATCTTAATAGTCCCTCTTCCCTTCTATCTTCCAAAAACTTGGTGACCGGTCATTTTCCATCCTGAATCCATAATGAAGCAAGAGGGAAGGGGACCCCTCTGCCCTGTTTACAAGCTTCTTGCTTTGCCTTAACCTGCGCCGTGTGACTGACTGCACCCAGGGCCTCATATTCAATAATTGAGAAATCATAATTTAGACCAATACCTAATATCCTAATCTATGAACTTACCATATGGTATTAATCAGGAGTTGAGGGATACAACAATCCGCTGAAGAATATGCTAAAAATATCCAATCGTCACCGAGGGACAGACAAAGGCAGGCCTTAACGAGGGCAAGGCAATTCCCGAAATTCCTTACTAACTTTATTACGTGAAGCTGTCATTCTTCGGGTTAGAAAGGACCATTGACCATGAGGTAGGCTTTAGTCAAACTCTCCTACATAACACTGTAGACCCAAGGACGAGGGAGAAGATGGAAGAATGCAAGTGTGTGCACGTGAGCTGATCAGCCTCCTCCAAGCTTCGAACTTGAGGACATTAGGCGCATGCATTATTGTCTCCCATAACATAACTTTGATTAATACCCCAAAAAAAATCATCACAAGCTTAAATTAATTGATTAAAAAAACTGAATTAAATGACAACCCTCTGGCAGCTGCACATTCACCACGGAACCAGACAGACAATTTTTCCCGGTCAACAGTTCTTTCTCGCTTCCAACCTGTCAACCATATTCATCAGCCAACCCCTCATGTCTCATCCACCATCACACTCACTCACCAACCAAAAAGAAGAACGTAAGTTCAAGGAGAAGATGAAGATTTGTGGGGGGAGAGCCGAGGGGAAAAGGGTTAAATAGTTTCAGTTAAAAAGGGACGGATGATTAACATGAACGATGCGGTAAACGACAAAGTTTGGCGGCAAATACTTTCCTCTGATAATGCTGCTACTGGTAGTCTGGTACTGTGTTTATTGAAACGAGTTTATGGCCTTATCTTGATGTTCTTGACGAGGATTCAGCCTCCGACGGTCAATAGAGAAGGGATTGCGGACAGATTAGGGGCAGAGTTCTTGCCGGAACCATCCCTGATGATGCTGGTCACTCTCTTCCCGTCATTGCTCGACTTGGTGAAGGCCCTCATTGGGCTGGCAAAGGGCCAGTTCCAGCTCCTACCCCTGGAGTCGCTGCCGTTCACAAGAACAGAGGGGTTTCCACGAACCTGGCGGCGGCGGCGTCGGTTCAGGTGGTCCTCGCTTATGGTGGAGGAGGAGACCCGGTAAGACGAGGAGGCCAAGGGAGCCGCAATCATCATCAACCCGCCAAAGATCCCTCCACACTTGTATATCTTCTGGCCCTGCTGCTGCTGTGATTGGACTCGTTTAGGTGTCCGGTTGCTGTGGCCTTCCCGGTATGACTCCACTCTCCGGAGAGTGCAATCACCGAAGCCAGTGGAGATCCTCTCGAAGAAGTCCCCCGAGAAGCTCCGGCTCCCACACCCGACAGATCTTGACCTGGAGACCTTCTTGTCGATCGCAGGGAACTGGCTGCTGTTAACGTTGGGTCTCTCCTCGAATGCACTCAAATTCTCTACCTTGGAGTCGGAGGAGGGCTTCTCTTCTCTTCTGGAGGTGCCCGACTTGGAGGAGGAGGATGACGATGATGAGAGGTGGAGGAAGGACCAGAACCCGCCGCCGCCTCTCCGAGTCCTTGGGATGTAGCCATATTCACCCTCGTTATCACCAAGGACGTCCAGGAAATGCCGGTCCGTCCCGCTCCGGGAACCGGCGCTAGACATGATCCTTTTCAGGCTGGCCTCAGGCGGGCCGCAACTCGAAGGGCCTTCTGGGAGCTTCTTCTTCTTCTGCTTCCTTGCGAGGAGGAAGGGAATCCGGGCCCTCCTCGCGCCGGAGTCTCTCTCGACTGGGTTGGGGACCCTCGAGCTGTGATTAGCACCGGAGCCCGAGAAGGTAGCTCTGCTGAGATTATTCGTGTGAGCAGAGGAGCGCACATCTGACGTGAAGGAAACAGGGGAGGAGCCGGAAGAAGGGGAGTTGTGCATGGTGAAGGGGAGGGATGAAGAGACGAGCTTGCCGAGTTTCTCCTGGAGGCAGAAGGCGCAGATCCCACCCAAGTTGTTCCGGTAGGGGTGGTCAGTGCACACCATCATCCCATCTCCCATGTCCTCTGCTGGTGCTGGTGCGGCTGCTAAATCGCTCTTGCCACTCACAGCTTCCATTATCAGAACGCCCAAGCAAAATCAGCTCAGCTGATTCCACATGTTGCCGCTGAAGGAGAAGAAGAAAGACTGCAACTTTCCAACCGGGTCTTGGTCTCTCAGACCGGGAGAGGGAGAATTTCTCGGCCACAGAGAGAGAAAAAAGGGTCAGAGAGAGAGAGAGAGAGAGAGCCAGATCGAGGGGGTGAGAAATAGGGGAAGGGCGCCGGAGGGAGGGGAGTAGGGGCGGGAGAGTCCCCAGGAGCACGTGGAGGACTGTGCTCAGATGAATATTTTTTACTCAAAAGAGAAGTTGCAGCAGACAGAGACATAATGGTGCTCTCTCCCTGTTCCTCCAGAGTCCTCATCTGTCATCCGGCGTGACTATATTAAAATTATTTTTAAAAAATAAAAATATCTTAATTATATATATTAATATGATTTACATCTGAAAATTTATTTAGGGAGGTGTAAAAATGGAATATGATCCATAGGAATGAAAAGAAAAGATGTAATAGATAGGGGTAAAATTTATGCATAATAAATAATTCTTTATTAAATAATTAGAATATTACTAGAAAATAAATAAAAATATAAAAATATAAAATTTATTAAAATATAAATATGATACATAATATTTCACCGGTCCAATTTATTTACTATCTTCTATTAATAAAAAAATTAATTCCTAAAGTTACCTATTCATCTTTTTTGTGAAAGAAGATGTTATTTTTAATAATTATAGTTCCCTAGCACATAGATATAATATTTATAATAATAAGATGTGTTGGAATATTTCGGTACATTCATGTCAGTAGGAAAACTCGCAGGAGACCCAAGGGAAGAGTTGAATAAATTGCTTCTAGGAAAGAGTTTCCTCAACCAACTTGGGTTTGATTATTAATTTCTTCACTAAATCTCGAGATGGATGATTTAATAATCAAATTTCAAATTAAAAGGGTGAGACGAGAATTTTTTTAGAGATTTCAATCAAATTACAGACTAGTCTCAAGGTGTAAAGAGTTTTATATGAACTCGGAATTATGGATATCCTATTGCAGAGGCAGGAAAGGTGGCTCCATGTTTGACCCGTAAACCTCACAGATCTCAGCTCAAATTCTTCTTCTTCGTCTTCATACTTCAGAGGAATTCCCGTTCACGTTCGAGCTACACGGCGACGTTCGCTGCTCGCCCGACAACATCGAAGTCAGTAAGTAGATGAGCGGCCTCCTTGAGACGGTGAGTCAGCAGACCGACCGTCAGGCACGGAGCCGTCAAGGAGCCCAGGGAAGACCAGGATCCAATGACGTGGGGATTGGAGATCCCGACGTCGGAGCAAAAAGGACGCACAGCCCACAAACCATTAATTGGGCTGCGATCCCAGCCCACGAAGCCCATACAACACATTGGGCCAGTATAGGCCCATTAGGTGGAGTTAAAGGGCCCATGGCTCAAATATCATCATCAGCACTTAGGTCCTCCTCCGTGTTCGGGATGATTCGTGCTGATATCCAGAGGGAGCTTCTGTGAAGAGGTGAAAACATAACGGAACTCGGATTACGATTTATGGCTCAACTCACTCCTGCTTCGTACGGGCGAGAGGTTCACCCGAGAAAATAAGTTAAACTCGTCGTCAACGATTCATCCCCCCGATGTTCCCTTCACTCTTATTTTTCCCCCATATGGCCCTATTGCAAACTCACGAGCGTCCACCATGATCGAGCGAGAGAGAAGGTGAAGGCTCCGTCCGTGGATCTTTAACGGATACGGAGAGGTCGAGTCACTCGGTGTGCTCGATTCCTCGATCTCTTAACCGCCTAGAAAAATCACGGCATGCACAGGCTGATCGTGAAATCCTTCCAAAGACGGACACCGAGCATATATTCAGTGTAAAAAAGCATCGCAATAATTAGTACTGAGGAACGAAAAGAAGAAAAAAAAGAAAGAGAGAGAGAGAGAGAGAGAATAAACTTTGAGAACGGATGTGGGCAAAACCTAATCTCATGATATTTATAGTTAAGAAGCCACGTTTTTTTTCCCTTTTATTAATACACGCGCGCGCGCGCGCGAGCGCACGCTCTCTGTGCTCTGTCCGCGCATTGGCACATTGGAAGGTATTTGATTCTGTTGTCCCATCAATACATATACATATATATATATACATATGATAACGGGATTTTAATTTTTTTTAGGTATACATCCACTGAAAACGTAATATTATTATTTTTTCTAATTTTTTATTATAATATTAATATTAATTTATCTAACTAACTAAATTTATGATTTTTTTATATTATTAAAATATAACAAACTGTGACAAAATTTTGATAAATTTATATATGAATCAACTTGGTCCACTAAGGATGAAGTTCTCCGATAGTGACCCAAGCCGAAAACAGCATCGGGGAGAAAAAAAAAAACTAAATTAACTAACACTGTAGTTCTAAAGCACAGTTGAACCGATTGATCGATTCGAAGTTATCTAATGATGCGATGGGAAGTACACAAATTCCCCCACCATCCCTTGCCCCAAATAATTGAACCACGTGGGCTTAATTTTTTTTAATGTAAACTGACTGTGACATCACTTGATTATGTCCGCAAGTCCCATCACGACCGTGCAATGAATATGTTGATCGTGATTGAGTGGTTCCGCAACTGCTGTTGAACTACTGATTCTCCATACTGCATGGGCATGCGGTGAGCAGGACCGGAGCCGGTTATTACAGTTGGAATACTGGTCAAGAGGGTCAAGAGGGCAATGTACGATGATCTGCCGTACTTACTGGCTGATACTACCTCTTGGTCGGGGCAGTCGAATGTCACATTACATTACTCACATGGGAACGCCGTAGAGATAAAAGCCGGAGGCATATTCTTCTAAATTTAAAATATGTCAAGATATTCAGAGAAATTTAGTATAAAATAATAATAATAATAATAAATATTGGTTATTTTTTACACTTTTAAGATGCTCACTTCAAATATAAAATTTATCAAAATATAATATTATATGTAAAATTTATCAAAATATAATATTATATGAGTTAGAGTTGTTGCTAATATAAAACAGGCTTTATATAAACCAATATCTTTTATTTTTTTATTTGCACCCCTAATATTCTTAAATTAATTAAAATATATTTTAAAACTAGTTTATGAATAAATTAGAATTCTTAAGAAAATTTTTAAGAAAATTCTCATCGACCATTCTAATATAAAATTTGTTTATTAAATTACATATTTTAAAATCTAATAAATAAACTACTAATCTACCATAAAGTGAATATCAATATCTTTTATCTTAATAAAATTAATGACTTCAACTAAAAATTAATAATTTTGACTTGCTCAGCTGAAAAAGGCTAAAACGCCCTCTTGTGTTTTTTGGCTTAATAGTACATCCCGCAAGACGACAAAAAAAAAGTAGTGGGGCCCGGTTCATGTCCGTCATTACAAAATTACTTCAGGGGTAAACTTGCCAGAAAAATAAAGATGTAAAAGTAAACCCCGACTGGACTCCCACTTCCCTCCTCTTCTCTCTCTCTCTCTTTTTTTTTCCCTTTTTTTCCCTTTTGGGTATTCCTAATGACTAATTAATTTCTACCTTGTCGTCTTCTGCTGCTGTTTTGGGGTCTCGTCTCCACTCTCAACAGTCAATCGCATCACTACTCTCGATCAGTAATCAGTAAGCGAAGCCGCCGAGGCGGTGGTTCCTGGCAGCTCTCCGGTGGCGTGAGGACGCCGGGGAAGAAGGATAAGAGGGCGAAGGAGCTCGAGCAGTTCTCCTTCCTCAGGGTCTCCTCCTCGTCCATGAGAATCTGCCGGCATCGGCACTCCTCGCTGCAGAATGCCCTGTCCCCTCTGCATTTGTAACCAACCACTTCAAAGATCGTAAACCCAACAACCCATAAAGGGTGGGGGGTGATAAAATAAACTCTCCCCGAAGCTCGCAGACAGAGACATCTACGAGCCGGCGGGGTTCACGTTGTCAGCAGCTTGATTGTCGTCGAAGTTAGCCGATTCATTGTACTTTAATAGTCGGGTTTCCTTCCAAAGTTATCAACCGAAAACGGAATCTAAAGGACGATCCTATACCAGAAAACAGGAACTGTCGTGTTATGGCTGCAAACGGCGGACTTACTTGTACATGTAGATGTCCTTTTCGGGCAAGAGTTTGATTTTGCAGAGGGAGCATTTCTCGAGGAAAGCAGGAGAAGGGAAGCTCGTCAGCCGGCTTGAAGAGGAAGAGGAAGAAGAAGAAGAAGAAGAAGATCGAGGAGAGAGCTTTGTGGAGTAAATGGACGCCATGACAGACATGGAGGTCTTGTTGATGACCTGTGGTCTACTGCTGCTGCCGTTGATCTTCTTGCTAACACGGCCGCTCTTATGATGGTGATGACCCTCTAAGATCACACTTAATCCCACCATCTTTCATTATTCTCTCTTCGTCTCTCTCTCTCTCTCTCTCTCTGTGGATGAAGAGAAGAGAAGAGAAGGAAGGAGGAAGAGAAAGGAGAGGGCTTTGGGAGTTGAGAGAGCCGGAAATTTATGTTAAAAAAATTACCGGTGATATGGGAGAGGAGGCTGGGCTAGGAGAGAAAACGAATGGTTCTGTGGAAAGTGTGTGGGTTCCATTTACAGCTATGTAGCGAGAGAGAGAGAGAGAGAGTGTGTGAGTGTGTGTGTGTGTGGTGTCGGTGTTTGAGGAGCAGGGTGAGAGAGAAGCCGATTGGCCATTTAACTAGTCCTGCTTGTTAACTGCCACGTGCCCCCTCCAACCCACTTGATTTTCCTGTTCTAATTTTGAGTAAATATTCGAACGGAAATTTTTACTCTCTTTTATTTTGGGGTGATGAATGGATTTAATTTTATCATTCAAGCATGCACATGGAAGGTGGAAAAATGGGTATTGATAAAAATGACATATATTCTTGGCTCTTACATTTTAGAGAGAAGAGTCCTTGCAAATGGGGTTAGTCACAGTCCAGCAAGGTGACAAGAAACGTGCATTCAAACCCTTCGTCAGTTGTTGGTACGACTCCGGGTCACGTCCCTTGCAGTGACTCCGGTGAGGTCCGCGGTCAACTTCGATTTACAATATTCAAATGACTCTTGTCCTATACTACAATGTTAATCGTGTCGATTTTTATGTACGGTAGGTAGGTAAATAAGAGATTTAAGAGAGAGAGAGAGAGAGAGAGATAAGAAAAGGACAGTTGGCCCAAGGAAACGGACGGGAGCCCGTAAAGCAACATCAGTGGGCCCACTTAAATAATTGTGGGCCAACGGGGCCCACCACAAAGGACGCGTAGCTGGCAACCAGACAGCCTACACCCGGCGAGTCCTCATATGATCTGGTTGGTCCACGTGTCCGAGGACGGAGGACGACAGAAAGCTTGAACCGAACGGATGTCTGCAGTCTTTCTTTCTGTTCTTTTTACCTCACGGGAAATTACGAACAAATCACTCGTGTTCGTTACCCATTTGCGATATAATTTAATTGGTTGTTACCGAGACTCGTGACGAGGTTGAATTGTTGGAGCCGTGGACAGGAACATTCCTACCCACCCCCCACAATTCCACCGCGGCGTTTGGTCCCTGTCCCCCTGTTTGGGCGACAGTGTCAGATGCTCGGCCGAAACAGGAGCTAATGAACGGAGAAAAAGGAAACTCTTGAACTTAATAACTTATAAATATCTCCCTTGAATTTAACTTATGCACCTGCCGCACCATACTCTTACAAGAGTTAATAAGCCTTTTTTTTTCTTAAATTTCCGCGTGGTTGTGGCTCAAAACTTGGTATAGGTCGGTGCTAACATCCAAAAAGTTCAGTCATGTGCATCACCCCCACCCAAAAAAAAAGAAACAAAATCTACAGTAAATTCCAGAACGATGCTACAAGCGTCAGTTTTTCTGCTATTTTCTCGTACTGCTAGGATGTTGTATATGGAGAGCTTCACTATTACTGACTTTCCGACTATGCCTACTTAGCTGTAATATTGTTCTTATTGTTCCTCGGCTCGCACAAATGTAATCGCACGACCTTCTTCTTCATCGTCATCTGCGAATTTTCCCACCAATCCTTTCGCCTTGGCCCATTCGATCTCCCAGTCTGTCCAATAAACCACCGCCAGGATCGACACCGCACAGGCGACTTGGGCCGCTAGAAGCCCGTAGCATAGTCCCACGAAGCCCATTTTCCAGACAAAGCCCAGGGCCACGGCCGCCGGGGCACCCACCATGTAAAACGAGCAGAAGTTGATCGCCGCCCCGGTCCCCGGCCGCGCGCTCCCCCTGAGGACCCCGCAGCCGGTGGTCTGCGGGCAGTTTGCGAGCTCGCACAATCCGATTACCGGGAGAACGGCCACGGTCAAGTCCAGGATTTGTTCATCGTTCGTGAAGACTCTGGCCCAGGCCTCTCTTCCCAGAGTTGTCAGTAGCAGCCCGAGAAAGGAGCCCACAAGGGCCAGTCCTACGGCCACTATCGCAGACAGACGAGCTGCGCATGGACGGGCGGCGCCGAGCTCATTCCCAACTCTGGTTGAAACCGAGGCACTCAACGCCGCTGGAAGTGTGTACATGAGGGATGTGGTCTGAATCACGATCGACGCTGTGGCCAGTGCGACATGCGGACTGGGGAGGTAGCCAGCGAGGATGGTCATCAGCTCGTACCACCACCATTCCAGGCACACTCCCAAACAGCTCGGGATCGCCAGCCCCAGCAGCCGTCTCCAGCCCTTTGTATCCGAGCTGGTTCGGCGCAGCATCAATGGTGTCAACAACGAGTCACTAGCAGGATCATGAATCTCGAGCCTAAGATCGATATCTTGTGCTGCCTGTGGACTCGGCGATTTCCAGTGATGGCATAGCGTTGTCGAATCTTCTTGATAGGAACTTTTGCTTCCAGAGAGAAGATAGAGCATCAGGAGAACGACGTTGTTGAAGTTGGTGATGAAGTTGGAAACTGCAATCCCGGGGACCCCGAGCCGCAGGGTGAAGGACAGGAATACAGCGGCCGGAACGTGCAGAAGCGTTGCGACAAGAGTGCACCACATCAAGGGCCATGCGGCTCCTTTGCACCGGAGGTATATACGCAGCGGGTGGAGGAGGCTGCTTGCGACAAGGTCAGGCAGGGCGAAGCGGCAGTAGACCCCTGCCATTTCGGCTATATCAGGCCTCTGGCGGAGGAGCAGCATGAGAGGCTCCAGGTTGGCCCACAGGAGGCTGATCGGGGCCGATGCTAGGAGGAGCAAGAGGATTGTCCGGTACAGAGTTTGGCGGGCCAGCACGGAGTTGCCAGAGCCGACAGCCTGGCTGCACAGCGGGTCCATCCCCATAGCGAGCCCGGAGAGGACAGAGTAGCCGGTGATGTTGGTGAAGCCAATGGCAAGGGCGCCGCCGGCGAGCTCGAGGGTTCCAAGACGACCCATGCAGGCAACAAGGACGAGATTCTTGAGGTAGCCCACGAGGCCAGCCACCAGAACGGGAACGGCTATGTGGGCCGTCCTTTTCAGCTCCTCCGCTACCTAAGTCATACATGAATTCTTGAAAATTGCAGTACAGTAAAAGTTGACACGAGAGATATGTGATATTGTCCTTAATCTAAGCTCGGAATCTAAGAGTAGAACTCTTTGTCAACTCTTTAGTCCCCTGTTCCTCCTATTCTTCTATGTCTATGATTTGCAGTTTAACTCCATGACATAGGAATGATTCCCGCATAGAATGCGAGGAAAAAGTCGAGTAGTTTTTTTATGCCAACTTTGGTACATCCGATGCCAGAAGGAAAAAAAGGGATCAGATCGACACAATTTCAAACTCAGGTTTTCCTAAAAGGCACAAAGAGGCTTAGCAGCCTGCCGACGTCGGTTATCCTTGGTGTATTCATTTAGATTTCTACCGATTACGCACTAAAACTGCAGACGATTGGCCAGTATTAACCACAGGCCACGGCATGCAGCGAGCCCTCCACGAGTAGATAAAGGGTGTCAAGTCACAGAATCTAGAAACATAACATGACCGAGAACTCTAATCATGTCATAATTTGCAGAACCGGCCGGTATCAAATGATGATGAGAAGGGAAGAGGAGATCAAAAACCACTAGATCATTTGACAATGAGAGAAAAAAAGAAAAAGGTGACGGTGAATGTTAAAGGGATGGTGTTCGTCTGGTACCTCGGACACCTTCACGTACGGCGGCGGGGATCCCGCGGCGGCGACCATTTCTCGATGCTTTTGCTTCCTCTGGTTGCCTTTGATCCGATATTCTTCCCGCAGTCAGATTGGCTGATATGAGTAAACTAATGGCAGAGCATGGAAGTGGGAACTCTCTGCTTCTCTGTGGGTAAGGGGAACTAACTATGGTGTCTCCCTTTTATAGATCAAAAGATGGGCATCTGTCAAGAAATGAATAAATAAAAAGCATTTACTTGGATTAAACCTTAAATTTTCATGGCAAATCAGACGAAGGGAAAATATCTTCCCCTCCCAGAGAACAGCAATTACGAGGGGGAAAAGGTCTTCGTATGAAGTGTAATTGTTTCTGAGCTGATACACTCACTCATAAAAGGACATTTCTTTTGGCAGAAATATGATTCCTTCTGGGTAATAAGTCTGAGAATTTGCTAAAATTGGAGGCGATACTCTACAGGCAACCGTATTACCAGGGCAAGAGATATTCTTTCCTGGATGAAAATCGTGATGTCTACTGGGTGCGTCGACCGAGATTCATTCCTGCACGGTGTGTTGTGTTAGCTTGCTATGGTCACGAAGTTCATTTGATGTGTTGTAAATGAGGACATGCTTTCGTCTCAACTAATTGAGGACAAAGTCCATTGGAACCGAGGCAAATGGTTCGTTCTTTCTCTTTCTCTGCAGATGCATACGCTCCAAACTTCCGGAACTGAAGTACCCAGATAAGACTCGGCTAGAGAAGCTCATTTAACTTGAAAGAAACCGTTCAGTGCCGAGGCATTTCGATAAGCTCGACGACTGACTGACCGCTTGAAAGAGATCGGAAGTAAGTTGCAAAGGTGTTGTGTCAAAACTATACACACTATGTGGTGCGGTGATGTAATAATCGTACTCACATGACGAATGTGCAGTGCTTCAATGCGCACGTTCCGAATCCTCGAACGATGGTTCTTCACCTTTTCAGCGATTAATAAGAACGTGATCATGTTCCCAATTGGAAAGGTAAATACGCACATTATATTTCCTCAATGGGTATGTCCACGTGAGTAATATGCCTTGACACGTAGAATGCCCATCCACATCTCGGGTTTCATAATGTCGAAGAACTCTCTTTCTCTTCCCCAAGAGCTGGGATTCTCCACGTGGGTAATTCAAGAAGATCATTCTACCTTTTAGATTGGTCAAGATTCCCCTCATATAATATCCCAATTCAATTCCATTGCTACATACATACATACATACATACATACATACATACTGCCTACCTACATACATACATATATATATATATATATATATTTCTTTTGGGTAGGAAAGGAGAGAGATGGATTAAATCGAGCTGTTTAGGTTCCCATTGCTATCAACAGTGACCAACTTGGGGCACCTTTCAACATGCCATAATTGGGTGGAAACCCGAGCCGTTTCCTTGTTATGGATACGGCATAGGTCGGCCCTCGTTAACAACCAAAAGCATCGGAAGATCGGTCCGGATTGGAGATAAAAATGCTCTGTAAAATCGAAACCCTGATCACACGGCAATGTCTAACACTGGTTTACTTCTTCTTATTAGAGTATTCCTAATGGTCACGAGACCACTTGTATCGATCCGAATGCAAAGCTATCTTTATCTGTCTGTGGAGTAAACTGGACCAGCCGTACGCAACATATTGCGTAATTAGCCGTTCTCATGCGCATGCCTCGGTTAGATGGCAGAAACCAACATGCTATATTTATCTCGAGAGGGAGAATAACTCAGCCCAGAATAGATCATTGACTCTCTGGACCGCGTTGCCCAACATCGGGGCATGGAATCCATACACTCAAATTTCTAAGCAAAATGCTTTCTCCACACGATTCCACTAAGCAGAATAATGGATCGATAACGATAATACGATACCCTCTCAAAAAAAATTAAGAAACCTTACCTTGCGCATTTCAATTAAGAATCAAACACCCCATGTTCATGATTCAAATTAAAGTTAGTTTAAAAAAGGGATCTGGTACTGTAATTTCATTCTTGAACTCAGACCGGAAGTTATTATATTATATCTCCATCGATAAAACTTATTGTAGGTAATCTCACTTTATTATATTCTTCATTATATCTTTTTCTAAAATCATCGGCCTACTTTCTATATATATATAATTAAAAAGATGAGTGCAACATTGTGTGCCCGTTTGATGAAAGGGCAAAATCAAATCTCCCACGGGCTCGCACATGCACTTACCTTCACATCCTCTTGACTAATGATATTACATTACATATCGAGCTGTACCCAACAAGAAGCATAATAAGATCTTCAATCTTTTCGACCCGAGGAGATAAGTTCAGTATCCAAAAATCCGATAACTCCTTACTGATCATGTATAGGTTTGAGCTGAATTGGTCCACTAACAATAAATAGATCCACTGAATCACAATTTCTTTATTATTTACAAAATTCGAATATAAAATATTACTCACATAAAAGAATTCTCAACCATCATGACAATGTGGATTAGGTCGTCCTCTGATTTCACAACACTAATCAACAAATGGAGCCATATTGCATGTGCAAATAGTTATGGCAGTTACCCTCTAACTAATTAAAGGAGAGTCATAAGAGGGCCTTAAGATAAACAATCTAATCATTACACCACCCCGCCCACCCCACACTCCTCTCTTGTTCCCCCAACCTTCTTTCAGGGTATCAACATCCAAGAAAATATCTCAAGGTTTATGTTGATCTTTTCCTTTTTCCTTCTCTTGCCTAGCTGCTGATAATAATTCCGTTCGAGACAAAAGCGAAAAACAAAAACAAAAGAGAGAGGTTATTCGTTTTCGTTGCTGGGTGAAAACTTCGGTCGCGAATCATGGGACATTTTAACTCGAATGCCAAGTCGTATGTTGCCCTATCCACAAGCTTGGAATGGAGATAATTTGATTCCCTACATGGGGTAATGGATTGATCAGCCATGTTGAATGGCATCTGGGGTCCCCGACGAGGGAGTGTTAGGGGCTGAAACAACCGACAAGTTCCTCGATGAGTTTCCCCCTCAACGTTCGACAAAAGGGGTTTTTCTCCCCGTTTCCCTCTTCCTTAATTCGCAAGTCTCAAGTCAGCATTGCTGATTAAATCAATTTTGTTGGTTGTTTCTTCAAGACGAAGTAACGAGATATCAATGTTGAACATTTTTCTCATTTCATTGCAGTCCATTTGGTTAAGACTGAGTTCCTTTAAACGAAAAACAAAAAGAAAAAAAAAAGGAACCAAAAAAGGGAGAGATGTTGATGATTCATTACTTTGAAAATCCATACTATGAATAGCACTAATTATCTCTCTTTTGTACTAATTAGCTAAGATTTATGCTTATTTAAAGCCAATTTGGAGATGGTAAATCTTTCCGCAATAAGGAATATGATCATATTAGTGGGGAGAATCTCGTACTACCAGATCATCCCCCATCATTTGGTCTCACAGCCATCATTTCCTTCATCGTACACGTTTAATCACTAAACTATTGTCAACCTTCTTATCTCTTAAGTCAAAGTTTAGCTTATTGCCCTTCCCTGGCATGGCACCACCACCATCCCCACAAAAAAGTTACACCCCCCACCCCC
>CXYZ01020443.1:708220-745675 GCA_900006705.1 Sonneratia caseolaris
CCCCCCAAAAAAAATAGAAGGAAAATTTCAACTCTGAACTTCAAGGACAGTGGACACCCAGCAAACGATTAATGTCCTTAAGAAGTTACAGAGATCGTTCATTGTCTGTTCAACAACTTTCGGGAGCCATATTATTGTTCTTAAACAGGAAGCTTTCGACATCCTAGCTTTAGAGCAGAGAGTGTCAGTGTTCATTAACGGAACTATGCGGGATGTCGAAGGAATTTTCCCGATTTGTTTTCATGGTGGCAAGTGTTATGAGCCTAACATACATTAGATCATGGAAGCTCAATCGTAATCCTAAGATATTGGGTAATTACAGTTCGGCCCATTTGGATTGCTGCATGATTAGATGCACGTTCCTACAATGCTCAGGTTAATCGATCATTCTTTCTTTCTAAATGAATTACATTAGTTGATTAGATATTCCCCACTTTGATTCGTCTTTTGCATTCAATTTCATTTGTAATTCTTCTTCTTCTTCTTTTCCATTTTACCAAGGGAAGTCTATGGATTAGATCCGAGACCTGCCTGTAACTGGACCAGGGAGGAATTGAAAACAGAATGGCGATTCCTTGTTTCGTTTTTTTAAGTCTTCTGAGTGACTCTTTGATGATCGCTGCACAGATTCCACGTAGCAGATTTTCCCGACCGTTTGGTCGAATTTTTAACGGAACCCAGCGACGGGTTCAGGGCGGCTACTCTGCCAGCAGTGCTCATTCAATACTGGCTAGACCGAGGCTGAAGAATAGCTATCTGTAATAGCCACTTCTGAACTTATGTTTCGACGTCAGAATGTCTCGTGGTTGGAGCAGTTGGAGTTCGAAGTCAAGGAACAGTTTATGACAGCAACGAAGTGTTGCCGCAGCTGTACTATATACTGTTCAAGTGAGCGGTCCTTTTTCCAGTACGAAGACCTTATTTATCTCTGTTATGCTGGGATGGTGGACTGGCGTTCATGTTGAAGCTAGCTTGAAGATGGTGGTAGATTTCCTGATTGTGTCGATAAGCTGGCCCTGCCCCCGTGTAACTGACGTTGCGGTGCATGTGATCAGGGGGAGTAGGATGAGTTCACTGCTAGCACACCGTGAGTACTCATCTTGAATTTTCATTTGCATGTATAGGTGTTTCTCTAAGTCGATTTTTGAGGGATGAATAATGCAGCACTTGGATCGACCATTATGTGATCCTCATTAAGAAGAGTTGGTAGATCTCTTTCCGGGTCTTCTTTTATCGTCTTACGTGCAGCCGGCAGATCTTTTGGTATACGAAAGAAGAAAGTGCAGCAGCGCACAGACCTCCCGGAAACAAACCATTAGTATTTGCACAAACCTATTCCGATATCCCGACATGGCCGTGAGTCTTTTCATAGTTGAGAGTTGTAGATCAACCAGGAAGCACAACTGTACGCGTCATCATTAATTCGACAGCAGTTGAACTCACACTACTACAACCTGAGAATGCAGACTTCTAAGAAATTCTTTGCTTGGAGGGGAGCTCCAGGAAATTAGCCAGCTGAATCACTCTTCCCCCTCCAAGTATAAGAAAAATTACTTTTACGGTTCCTTGGACAAAATAATGAAATATCATGGTAATCTAATGGATGGTCAGGTTCAATGGCAGGTCCTGAAACGAAGTATAGTTGAGTGGTTTTATGAAACTGGCGTCCCCTTTGCACCTTCTCTTCATTCAGAACGGAGATAGCTAGCAGAGATGATCTACACCTCTGAACACGTTCGACGGACAACTCTCATTCAACCCTCCGTATTAAACAGACATGAGGCTCCCAACACTTTTAGAGGCATTCTCATGACTACACAAGTGGTGCTCATCTTATTCGACACGGGATCACCTAATCCACAAACATGACAGAACGACAAGCAGACCAAATGAGCAGGGCCTCGTCAGAAGATTTAGAACTTCTGGAAGAAGTTGTGGATGTGAGCATTGATCTCATCGGGCCTTTCCTCGTGGAGGAAGTGAGCCACACCCTGCAGGACAACAACCTCCTCCAGAAGAGGGACCACCTTCTTCATCCCTCCCTTCTCAAGGTAGTCTTTGGTGCCAAAAGTATTGTAGGTCAGGTCAAGGTCTCCCACAATGAACTTCGTGGGGACTTTTACCTGAGCGCCTGTCCATGGAGCTGTCAGTTCCCAATTCCTGCAGAAGGAAAAATACTTCACCAGCAAGCACCAAATGGAATCAATCACTCAACAGGATTTCCAGGACGAGATGGGTGATTGCCCTATCAAGATTTTCTCCACTGATCATTCAAAAGGACTCTTGGAAGATACTGAAAACTCACAAGTCCGAGGCTCGGTAGTAGTTGAATCCTCCGGTGAAGCCCGTTTTCTCGTACTTGGAGGTGTAGTAATCAACATCTTCTTTGGTCAGCCAAGCAGGCAGTTCGATCGGAGTGTCCTTCGGGTGTCCGAATAAGGTGCCTCTGGGCAGAAGGAGAGGGCGTGGGGTCCGGTACGTCAGGAATTCTTCTAGGACTCTCCTTGCACCTAACATGGCAAACTCTGCTTCCACCACGTGGATGGTTATTCCGTTCACCTCCACCGTCCTGTGCTCTATCGTCTCCATATCACCGTATCTGTCTGTCTCTCTGTCTGTAAATCAAGCTATCCCTCTTGCCCTCTGTCCGACCTTTCCCCGTGGGGCCAGGGAGCGATTTGCTTCCAGACGACGAGCAAAAGCGAAATGTGTTGCTCTTGCTTTATCCACAGGGTGACATGTTCCATTTGTGAGGTTCTCTCGGCGTGTATTCACCACCGCCGATGCTTTCAAAATCCACACGCCATCACTGATTCACACGCCATCGGTCCGTCAATCGCGCTCTGTCCCACCGTAGGATAAGAGGCATGAGAATCTCCCACTGGACCATGACCTCCATCTATGGGAAGGGGAATTACGTTTGCTTGGGCCCGGACCCAGCGGGCCATGGCCTTCCAGCAGGAGCCTATCTTGCCAAATCTGGCTTGGGGCGATTGGGCTGGGGGTTGCTCGGCTCATGATCAGGCCAGGCCTACTCGTGGAAGTCCATGAACTTCTTATCCAATGAACTACTTAACTACTCACAGACGCATTCGTATCCTGAGTTACATGTCATTAGAACCGGCCCCTGGCATCAACGGATCCCATTATGTGAACTCGCGTATGGGAGCGGTCCCTTCGAAAAGAGATGCATACGGCCCCTTTGAACCCAACTAGAGGCATCGGGAAGATCATTATGCGATCACGAGGATGCTTGACCGTTAGTTAGCTCGGCAGAGCTAACCCGATACGGTGAGATCACAACCGCATCTTTCTTAACGCTAGGAAGGAAACCCGGGAGCACGCAGTGTTACCTCTCCCGTGAGGGTACGTACGTGAGTATGGGGAATAGAGGTTGGAGACTGACAGAGAGGGCCGATGTTTATTTTATTTACATGGACAATGCGCAGTGACAAGTGACAACCCCATGATGGGACGGAGAGGAAAGCGACTGCCATCCACATCATGAGGCCCCCCCACCCCAAATGCAAATGCAAATTTAGAGGAGTGTGGTACTCAGTGCTCACGTCAACTACATACACAAAAATACAGAATGGCTCTATAATACATATATATATTTTAAACTGTAGTGTCAGAATACTGTGCCTCGTTTTTTTACATTTATCGAGCAGCTAAATCCCGCAATGGCAACAAGAGCCAATAGGAGACCACAACCCCCCTTAAGGCAACAGCAGCACATGTCGCTGCTCGGGTCGCTCTCTTGGCAATATGCGGGCTTCTTTTGACGTTGTCTTTGGGACTCGGAATGTGAAAACTCTGACCCTTCTTCGTATCGCCTTGCTCCTTTCATGGCCCCCCGATGTCCTATTAGCCGTCGCACTTCATCTCACGGCTCACTTCACTATTTGCTTTGTGTAGTCCATATAACATCAGCGGGAAATCTGAGCGTCACTAGATCATCAATTATTGATCTATTTGATTCAACTGATCGGATCGCATTACTCTTAAATAAATTTTTTAAATTGAGTCCTAGACATAATCCAAGATTAGAAGATTTTTCCCTCTTAATCATCTCTTGCACGCCCAATAAGATAAAATGGGCTGTCCACCGTCAGAAAAGAAAGCAAAGTTGTGCTCAGAGAGACGATGAAAAAGAGGGAACCGATGAAGAAAAGCGATTTAACTTTTGGTCAAACTATCGGTCCACGAGCTTACAGAGTCCAAGCCTCCAAGGCTCCCATCAATATCTCAGCAGGTTAGCTACGCAAAATTACAGTCGTCGAGAGGGGGAGTGGTGCGGGGGCGGTGGACGGGAAGAGAAGGACCATTACAATGATGAGTTAAGAAGCTATTCTTCTTGATCTATCTTATCTTATGGCGGATGGATCAAACACATGACAGACAGAGGCCCAATCTAAAAGTTGGCCCCTACACATTCCAAGGAGAAAAAAGGGAAAATGCTAAAATAATTGGAGGAGAAGAAAAAGAAGTGACTCATGATCCATGGTTCAGGTCACCAAGTAAATTGGCATGGCTGTAGAGGTGGAGGCCCTACGGTGCTGGTCATGCTCCATGTTAAGCTCCCTCAGGCTCAGGTACGGTATACCCAGGTCTCCCTTGCCGGACGGCGTCATGGACCCTGCCAGCGGCCCCGACGATGGCTTGCTCGCGGTCCGGTAGGTAGTGCCCAGCTCGCTCCTGCTCTCGGTGAGGTACACGGGGCCCGAGATCGAGGCCCGGAACATGGCCCCGGCCCCTCTGGGGGAAGAGGGGAGGCGGGCCTCATCACGTTGGGAAACGCTGCTGGCGGTGCGGCGGTTCTGCGGGGTCCAGCGGCCGCGGAAGAAGAGGAGTGCGTTGCGCCACCACCTGCGCTTCTTGGGGGGTGGACGACGGAACGAGGAGTGGTGGTGGTAGTCGTCCTTGGAGATGGGCTTCTGGAGCTTGAAGTGGATGGAATCTATGGACCTCGACGTCGACGCCTCTCTCTTGTGCCTCCTAGCCTCTCCCAGCACCTGCCATTCTCATTTTTCTCCAATCAACTCGAGGCAAATTAAACTCCCTCTCGGGACGAGGAGGAAGAAGGGATAACAGAGATCCAGAGGGGAAGGCAAAGCAGGGGGGCCAGGGGGTACCTGGAAGAAATCGATCTGGGGGTCGAAGCCGTAGTCGCTGAAGTGGTGGGGCTCCAGCACTGGGAATACCGGTGATATGGCCGACATTCTCCTTCCTCCTTCTCCCCTGATCTTCTCCTCAGCCTGTCTTGGTCTTGGAGAGGGAGAGGGAGAGGAAGATGAAGCGAGAGCTTAGCTGCCGAGAGAGTGATGGAGCTTCAATGGGCCCGGTGGAAAATGGCCGTTGGCTGCGGGTAATAAGTATGAGAAGCCCTAGTGTAGTAGAGTAAATGCTCCTCCCGTCCAGGATTTCTCATGGACTCAGCTCCCTCCCTACCCTAATTTATTAGTGGAACTCCCACTCCCACTCCCACTTGGGCACGCACGCTCGCACGCACGCGCACGTGCCGTCCCTCCTCCTCTCTCGCTACGTTCAGATACCATACCACAGCCTTCTCTGAAACATATTGCGCAGTATATAACATCCAAAAGTGCCATCAACTATGGTCAAGCTGGACACGAGCTAATTACACAAATCTATTAGGTCTTGTAAATTATTGTCCCGGCAAAGGAGAAGTGCGTAACTGTAAAGGGAAGGGGAGAGGAGAGGAGAGTAGAGTAGTCGGTCAAAGCCGCTTGCATTTATCAACCGACGGTCTTTGCCTTCGACAATGCTAACTTATTGCCCATCCCATTGCCGGTGGATTATTCCTCCACGCCTTTTTCTTGCTCCAATCCCTCTCTCTCCCTCCCTCCCTCCCTCTCTTCATTTATTTTTTTCAATACTTATAAATTCTATAAAATAACTATCTGCTATGGGAGGTAAATTTGAGTTATACCAATGTACTATGAGTATGGTAAAAAAAAATTCTTTTAATTACGAATATTATTTATTTATAAAATTAATTTAAAACCTTCTCGCTTAAAAAAAAAAAGAATATTAGCGTGTCTAAAGTATTTTATTTTTTATATTGTGTGATTCATTAATCTCAGTGCACAAGGACGGATCTCAAATTCCAACCAACCGGCTAAGCTCACTGCAGTGTAAGAGATCGTGAAAGAGTGAATTTTTAAGGATGATGAAATATTATGAATTTATTAAGGATGCGATTAAAATAAAAAATTATATATAGTTTTATTAAATTTCTCCACGACCGTTAATCAGCATAAATTAATGTTCTTCAGTCGTGAATGACCTTTGACCACCTTTGCAACTCTCTCTCTCTCTCTCTCTCTTTTAAAAATAAAATATGATATTTTCCCTTACTTTTCATACTGTGCCACCCTGCAGTTAAATAACTCCCAACAAATTGGAATTATGAAGCAAAGATGCATTGCTTTGCATGCCCAATGCACAAAGTGAATTCTATAGTCTCTCTTATGGTGGTGTCAGAGCAAATTATCATATAATCTCGAGCTATAATACAAAGAAATTAGTTATGACCAATTTTGAGTTGAATTAGTGGTTCCATCACTAAATTTCTAGATGAGTGATCTAGGGATCGAATTTCAGATTGTGTCAACAGAAACTTTTTTAGAGATCCTGACCTAATTACAAATTAATTTTGAGGTGTGTTTCAATTAATTCGAAAACACTACATGATGTAAACTAAAGGAAATTAGTTGCGTACCCCGTGGGTGGGATGAGCAACAAGGTAGACAAAGACACGAGCCCCACGTGAAGGCCATACTGCACGGAGATTTAATTTTGTTAATGATAGCCACGGAAATCACGGGGCAGACGGGAAGTGAGCGAGCAAAGCCGGCTCTGTCCGTTGCCTCAACCCTTCGCGTCACGTGCCCCGCCGTGTCATCTGTCCCCTGAAGCGGCACGGGCAGCCTCCGTTCTCCCTTCCGTTCACTCATCTCTCCATCCGAGGGGATGGGATATATACCCATCGCCCCTGAGTCCGGACTTCCAGTCAGTCTGTCCCCCGAGCACACGATGGATCGTCCGAAAGGGCAATTGCGGATACAGATTTGGAGTCTCGGGGCAGAACTTGCCGGAGCCTGAAGTTAGTTATCCCATGTGCACTCCGCCTCCGGCACAGGTCGTGATACGCGAGGACGATGCGGAATCTGAGATCCGGTCCATGGCGGGGGAGATTCTAAGGGGAGGGGTTAACCCCTTCGTCCGCTCTTAACAGGACTGAGCACGACGATCCTGCCTCCGGAAATGGTTGCCCGTAGGGGAGAGGGGTGGCCCAATGGTGGACCATGGGCTCTATTTTATCTCCTTCAGAGGCCCATTGATTAAAATTTGCTCTGAGGCCCACTACACCCTGCTCAGAAATTAGGGGGCCCAATATTTGGGTTGCCATTTTCACTTTACGGATCGCCGCCGATGCCATGGATACTACGGCAGTAGTGCACGCACCCGAATTCCTGCGCGTGCTGATCAAGTAACTCGGAGATCTACAATGGAAAACGCTCTTTTGTTGCACATTGTTTCGTAGAAACAGAGCATCATGCATTGACGTATAACATCTAACCGGAGCGGATACGAGAGGGAAATTACGGTGCCACTGTGGACCTCATAAATTCGTGCGTTAAATTAATTTCTAATTCCTAGTGAATGAGTATTACGGTACCCACTCCATGTTGTTTAAATGATTCCGGTTAGGTGGGCGGCGGATTAGTTTCGTACCGCTGAGGGGAGGTTATTTGGGTAATTTCATTGAAGGGGGAAATCCCGCGTCAAACCTGGCGTCCGCGTCTCGGGTCGAAAGATCGATAGAGAGCAGAAAGATAGACAGGCGGCTATAGCCATCCCCACCTCCGAAACCTTCACGAACTTTCCCTTCCTCTCTCTCTCTCTCTCTCTCTCTCTCTTCCCATCATTAATCCTTCTTAACAGCTCCTCGCCTGCCACTGAATCCCAAGTCTGCTTCGCTCTCAGCAGAAGAGAGTCGCTTGCATCCGGAGCTGATCTTTGCCGATCGCAGCGATGAGTGACTTAGGAGGCCCGGGTGACCGCGATTTTCCGGGGAGCGACTCAGCCCATCCCGGTTACGCCCTCAGCGGGAGGATTATGCTCAGCGCCATCATTGTCCTCTTCTTCGTCGTCATTCTCATGGTTATACTCCACCTTTATGCTCGCTGGTACCTCCTCCGGTCCCGACGCCGCCGCCGCCACTTCCTCCGCCGAAACCGTGACAACCGCCGCACGAACCTCGTCTTCTACGTCGACGGTGCCCCCGCTGCATCCCGTGGACTCGACTCCTCGGTTCTCAACAGCCTACCCGTCTTCTCCTACTCCCAGGAGGGCCGCTGCGAGCCGCTAGAGTGTGCCGTCTGCCTGTCCGAGTTCGAGGACAGCGAGAAGGCGAGACTCCTCCCAAAGTGCGGCCATAGCTTCCACATCGAGTGCATAGACATGTGGTTCCATTCGCACTCCACGTGCCCCCTCTGCAGATCGCCCGTCGAGGCGGTCGAGTCGCCTGAAAGCCTGTCTGCACTGGCCGCGTCCGTGTCCGATAATGATCCAGGCTCCGGCCTTTGTGCGGAGTGCCAGAGCGACGGATCCGTGACATCTCGTGCCGGTCCCTCCACCACCGCAACGTCGTCGTCTGGAGGCAGGAGAAAGCCGCGGGAGCTCGTTGGCGTGTCATTAGAGGTGCCGAGGAGGACGGAGTTCGAGGACGATTTCGGTTGCGAGTCGCCAGCTAGCCAGTACAGATCACCGTTGAGCCGGATGCTGTCGTTCAGGAGGATCCTCAGCCGGGAACGGAGGGGAAACACCTCTCCGTCGGCGGCGAGCGAGCCGGATCTCGAGCTAGGAAAGCAGGAGTCTGGCTCGGCTAGGTGAGCCGACGTGGCACTAATCCAGCGGAAGTTTTCCTCTCGGAAGAAGGAACATTCGGTTCGGTTCGGGATGCGGGCCCGTAATCGAGTTTAAGGCCTACGTGTCGTCGTGTGAAAGCGCGTGGATCCGCCGCCGCCCATCGGTGACCGAGAGTGTTTGACCTGTATATAAATTGTTATTTGATTGCTGCTTATTTATGTGATTTCCCGTCGGTTCCCCCACCTAAAAAGGTGGGAGATGCCTTTGGCAAAGCCTAGTGAATTTACCAACCCTGTCCAAAAGGGAGTTACCGCTACGTGTTTTCAAGATTGACGAACTATTCCCATTATAAGATTTTTGTTTTTTCGTTTGTCGGTTTGATTTAAATTTAAATTACTTATAATTCAAAACCCTTTGGAATATCTCATTTTGCATTTAAAAAGAGAAAAAAAAGAAGAAGAAGTCACATGGCTTATTCTGTTGAGTCCGATTTTTAAAAAAATAAATTAAAAGACAGATATTTGAATGTGCTCTCATGGCAAACATCTACGTCTCCTTTTAGTCAGCATGGAGGTGGTTTGCACAGGGGAACGGTGAGAGATCTAAGAAATTATAATTTTAATAATTTTTTATATCTATTTATTTTATTTTTAAATGTCGTTTTATAAACTTATGAATGGTCAAATCTACTGTAGTTTGATTTTTTTTTCAAAATAATTTCGACAAACTTGGATTTTCTTTCCATTATATAGGACGTTTTCCCTTAACGCCATCAATGGGAGGAACCAAACGCCGTTAAAAAAGGAAAAAGGTCACCTTGACCCCCAATGTAAAATATTTTAATCGCCCATAATTACAAATCAAGATAAATTTACTTGACAAAGTGATACGCTCTGAATTGTTTTGATATTTCCACTTGACGGTCATCCCTTGCTCCAGTAGCCTGCATGTTACATCGACAGACAGGACATGACCTCAAGCTCGGGCTCAATGCCCAATTTGAGTATTCGATGTCCATGTCCGCGGAATTAGCGAGAGACTTTTCGTGGTGGGAATTTCGTATGGTCTAGTCACCGTAAGATCGAGACAACTATTTAGGGACATTGTTCAGCATATGAATCTTCAACTCGGTATGACTGCTGGCATTGGAATTGTACACCCTCTCAGACGCTGGGCTTTCATTGGCCGCTTCTGGCCTCTGGAGACAGTCGTCGTCATCCCCCTTTCGCCCTCAGCAGTTTGCCTCCGCTCCTTCAGCCATCTTCATCTGACCACCGGACCCACCCTACTTGTTCTCTCTCTCCCTCTCTATAGTCTGTCTTCAACATCAACATTTCCCTTTCACCGACCCCTCTTGTGTTAGGCTTTAGATACCAATCGGGAAGAGAGTTTATTGGGGGAACAGAGGGGGAGGCCACTGTGAAGAGAATGAGTTCGTAGTGGGAAGAGAGTACTATCCACCCCCACTGGCGATGGCGACTGTGTCCCTTTGCAGTGTTTATTGGGGGACCTGTATGCGAGATCTAAGATAAAAAGAAAAAAAAAATTGAACCATTTTAATCAATTGCTCACACGTTCCATATTTCGATTATTACAACTTGGGTGGTTGTAACTCAATTTATTCGCCATGACCCATGAACTACCATCGATAAGCGTTGAAGGTGCTATGTTTCTTTCCTTCTTCTTTTCGATTAAAAAGAGAGAGGAAAATATCAAGTTGATGGATGGAGTGTGACCCCACTAGTTATACTACACAGAAATCCATCCACCATTGAAATGAAAAATCCTCATGTTTTAGCAAGTTTAATTCCTGCCTCCCCGATCCGACGGTGAGCTTCGAGGGTCCGTCTGGGAATCGTATGAATTTCTGGTGAATTACGGGTTCAAATGTGTACATCTCCAAGATACATAGAAGTTCGCTCTTGGCGAATGCGTGTATGAACGGAAGGAAAAAAAAAAAAGCCTTTAGGAAGTCATACGGAAGATTGACAAAACTGGTGAATTCATTTTTCCTTTTTCACACAGCGCAAGCAATAATATACCACAAAGGACTAGACTCTTCTAAACTATAGGAGGGAGACTCATCCGTCAATCCCGAGCACTCCGAATTCTTCCGTCTGAAGCCCAAACGCGGAACTGGGTGTTTTGCTTAGCCTCGCGTCATAGGACCGTCACTCAGTACGGTCCGATACAAGTCGTGGCTCCAAGTGCCGTGGCTAGGTAAGTTGTGGATTTAGTCGTCAACTTAGAAGATTAGAAAAGCTTTGACAGCTCATGTTGATGATGACATGACACTACCACAAGCTTCTGAACTTAGTTTTGATGTATTGCTTTCCCAGTACCGTGTCAAAAACAACAAAACATTAGAAGGTCAAACACTGCCGCCTCAAAGAGCGATTGGATCGACCATTTAACGTTAATACTCTAAGAATTAGTAGTATACAATGGTATATCTGCCTCGTTACTGGCCGGTAGGACAGAGGATACCCGTTCAATTTTCGGGGTCGGTCTATTCGTGCTCTTGTGTTGACAAAAGGTCGATCCGAAGAAGACGCAGAAAAGGCACAGAGAAATTGGTGCCCACAGTAAAAGGGGGTTTCCAACGCACTATCCCGCTTTTACACGAAACATTAAGCAACTGCTCGTCCACGCGGTTCCTTTTCTCTCCACCGTCACCATCCACTTCCATGCCTTATTCTCATTGACTTGGAATAAATTAACCACCAGAGCGAGTCCGCCAGAAATTTCTGTTTACTTGACAGCCGTGTATAATACCCGCGTTATGATCATGCTGCCTTGTTGATATGTTGGTTGCCAGTCGAGGTTTGTGAGGTAGCGCTAGGGACGTTCGTTGTTGTTTCACGAAATTAACGAGAAGACCCATTAGCTGTATGTCTGCTTTATAAGCAAGCAAGATAGCCAGCTGGTCTTGTCCTTCATCTTTGATGTTTTCTCCGTTCATTTTTGTGGGATGTTAATGAGAAATGATTACGAGTGATGGTTATACCTAACATCAATAGATTTCTCAAAATTAGAAACTGATAAGCTCTGATTTTAGTTCGGGTTGGACCTAACAAAGTATGAACTTATGCTGGAGGTATCATATATTGAACCTTGCTATCTTCTTCATCAGTCAGAATCCTTCTACATCTACATTTTTACTCGCCCCCCACCATTATCTGTTGTTGGTCTAACTGATTCACACTTCTTTTACCCTATTCTTTCATCATCTCTTTGAAACTCGTTCGAGAGGGAAAAAAGAGAGGGAGAATAGTTCTATGTGGGTGCTGGAACGGATATTACAAGAAGATTTCAAGTAGGTATTTGGTATTTATGGGGTATCCAGACGAGATACAATTGCTTGAGCATCAAATATATGTGTGTGTGTATATAGGTAGGTGTATAAGAACCATAGTCTTGTAAAAGGCAATGACCTCTGTGAATGTGAACTCATTGACTACCTACAGAAAGGGGGGAGACTTCCGGTATTGGGATCTCAGCATAATGTAGTAGTTTTCTCCTAAAATTGCGTTACCTATTCAGAAGTCAATAGGTAAAGATGTTACGTTATTGAGGCAACTCCTTGACCTGTTCCAGCACTGGATGAGGAAAATATTGCCCGTATTACCGGGCTGGCTTCTGATTCTAGTAAATGATCAGCATATCATCAACCTGCAGCAGAAGGACAACCGTCAAGTTCCACACATCGTGATTCTCATTTCTTGTCGCCTTGGGAAAGTGCACCAAACTCCGCCTCCATTTTCCAAGTATTCTCCGTAATCTTCATCAACATCAGAATTGCCCAAAGCATCAGAACTCCACGACAACCATCAACAAGTGAACGCCGTGACGGCAACGAGAAAGAGACAAATGAAAGTGGGCTGAGATGTGCATACTGCTGCTTGCAAGGACATAGCTTTTCATGTAGCGAGCAGCTGGTACACCGTGTCTTGCTGCTTTCCGACGCGCAGCACATTGCTACTCCCACGGGGAATTATGGTCTTGTAGGACCAGTAGAAGAGGAGAGATCTGAGGAAATTCCTTTCCGCTACCGACAAGGACTGTCATTACGCATTTATAATAAATATAAGACGGTTGAATTACATTGACTGCAAAAATTACCTGCGATCATTTCCCATTAATCTCAAAACCGGTTCCTGATATAAGCCCAAGTTCTTCCTAATTTAGTGACATAAACTATCCTCAATTACTCCCTGTTGGATAGGAGCTTGGGTCCTGATCTGGACCTGGCATGCTAAGGAAAGAAAACATATCTTGGCCCACGATAGATGTAGGCCGATAAGATTGTAGTCCTGCTTAAAGGGATCAGTCGAGTTGATCCCCTACCTGACTATAACGCGGGCCGAAAGAGGAAGGGTTTGACCCAATTAATTTATGCGAGTAGGCTTGTTGGCAATAAAGGTATCTAGACCAGTAAACCCAAGTAATCCTTACCCATCCTATAGATTGCGTTCATCGATGGTATCTTTAGCTGTCATACTTTACAGTGATATGGTGATATTTGTCAGTAACTTTCATGCGATTAGTATTGGTTGCCCGTGTACAGTGATTCAATTGGTGCTATCTCCTGCCATGGTATGGGGTAGGGCCACTGAAGATCTGAGACTCTGTGTTGTTGGGAAAAAGACTAGAGTTCTCCAGAGTTGGAACAGAATCATCCTTTCCCCACGGAGAGAACGTATGGCGGAGCTCTAAATAGAATTGGGTCCTCGAGGCGAAGAGCTGAGAAACAGGATCCAAGGCTTCTCCATTTACCGAAAGAAGAAATGCCTTCTGTATACATTCCTCTGTCACTCTTCCTAACGACACATGGTAATGTCTGGAACAAGGAATGTTCATCTCAAATAAGATAAATATATTGATTTATTGTTGAAAAAATGCTGATGGAGATGATGTTTCTATAACCATGCAGACCATAAAAACATACCGAAACGAAGCAGAGCCTTCATCAACACGTTCACTAATAACCTTTCATCATTTCAGAAAATGAAGACGTGCACCATGTTAGCGGCAATAATTTCTCAATCGTACAGTAAACTTAGATGACAATGCATCAAATACTTACGACATAAAATCGTATATGCAGTGATGAAAATTAATAGAAATGGAAAACCAATCGAAGTCGAGGCTTGTGGCAGTCACAGTGTCCTTAAGACAAATTCGACCCCTCCTGGGTGTGTTGAGGCGGCTTGGTCGACTGTCACCCAGAATACAATGATGATAAGAGTCGAGGACAGTATCGGACCTTGAGCTCAAAGGCAAACCAATAGATGACAAAATACCAAGACAGAAAACTATGCCCGAAAATCTGAGAAGGAGAGCTTATTCTGTTTATTGAGCAATTTGCTCAATATATAAGAAGAAGATAGAGGTAATGACTTAGCATATCAATAGGCACGATAACCTTTAATTATCGAATTAAGTGTATGTTACCATTAATTTATCTATTAATGGTTGATTCATCATTAATCCGAACATTAATAATGAATTCAACGAATCATTCATAAATAACCCTTAATTGTTCTATTATTATGATCGGATTCAAAGAATCATTCATAAACAGCCTTTAATTATCTTATTAAGAGTATGTTATCATTAATCTATTTAAGAGCACATTCATCGTTAATCCGAACATTAAGAACGAATCCGAAGAATCATTCATAAATAGCTCTTAATTGTTAGATTAAATGTGCCTTATCATTAATCGACTATTAATGGCTGATTCATAATTAAAAATGATTCAACGATTTCGAGTATTGTGAATGATTTAAGGAATTCGAGTATTAAAACAATGAATTCGAGCATTAAAAATACTTCAATGAATCCGCAGAATCATTGTATGAGAATAATTTTTCATTCATAATCAAATAAATGCTTAGCCAACACACCATTCCAGCTAAGTGTTATCTCAGTCCAGTTTGACTCTCCAACATTGTTTTCCACCTTAAGATTTAACCCCTAGGCAGAATCGGAGTAAAATGGAGACTCCTTCCGTTTCAGTGAAAGCAGAAGCGCAGAACACCAATACTGAAGCACACATGATCCGGTAGTGTTTCACACCAATGATACTCCATCCTAGTCTGATATTCCAGACACGTTCTTGTAATGCTGTTATTACAATGATGTTCGAAGTAAATCATACTCAATGAAATGGTTTGGAATAAAAATGTGTTGTTGGTCGACTGCCATGGACAAACCATGTGCTAATTGCTGATTGTCTTCCTGTAAGCTTGAGTTGGGGAGTGGCACAGCAGTAAGTTATTTCGAGCACGATTAGTCTCCCCCATGTAGAAGCCAGGTGTGAAGCAAGCAGAATGAAAAAATAAACGGAACTTTTAGACACAATCAAAACAAGAACCCATGTTTTTACACATAGAAGAGTTTTCAATTTCCCCGAGGCCTTTAGCCCTCATCAGTGCAGCGTATGATAAATATATCCAACATGGAACAATATTTACTGACCTCTTCTATCACCCAGCTGCTGTCAAGCCAACCCAAGGATTGAAAAACAGAATGGAATTCAATTAGACAGCCTAGGCCTTATCCAAATCATGGATCGAACCATATCGTTTATTATGGAAATGGAATCTGTTCATTCTTTTGGGCAGGAAAGCTTATTGGATATGAGCTTTTATTTATTTATTTTTATTGCCTTCCTAATCAATCTATTTCTGGCATTGGTGAAGATGTGTTAATCTAACAAGTTAGTGGGGAAACCAAGTTAGTTCGTATCTTTAAATGTGCCTCACGGTATGGAAAGCAAGAGCATGCTCGGCACGTAGAGAATCCTCTTTTTCCATGAGAATCAAGAATCTGAAGTTTTTCATGGAAGCCTTCCCCGGAAGACCAAGACCTGGACGCCTGAGATCAGAATCCTATTCATTCCATATCTACCGAAAGAAAGCTTCTGTTCACACAGATATGTACGCTTGGGGCCCAAAACTTCGTTAGGCAAATCCACACAAGGTATTAATTTATTAGAGGGCAGACTAGGGAGTCACCAGTCCTGATCCACTCGAACAGTTAACTTGGAGCATCTATGTTTCTATGTTAGCTTTCTTTAAATCTGCATATGAACCAAACAGAGGAAGAATCGATTTTTAAAATATCCAGCCTGATTTTTCAAAGGATGAAGTTAGACAGATCGCTTTGATGATAATGATATAAACCCCAAAGAAACATTAAAGTCATCTAGAAGCGATATATATGAGAAGGATAAACCAAGTCTTACGGAAAGTCAATATAGGCAGATATGACACAACTATCACTGTTTAGAAAAATCGAGGGCTCTAGCCGTGTTATAATCCTTCTTTTTTTTTTTAATTTGGAGCAACCAGTTAGGCTGGAAGTTTAAGACGAGAAACTTGAATGTACTTGCTGTTCACCCAGCTCGAATTTTATTTTATATTTTGCAAGTTTCCCAAGCTGAACTATCAGAGGAAGGGAATCAGTTCTAAATGGGATTCTTCATGATTGCCATATAAATTGGGGCTTCCCTGCTACAATTTTTCGTCAGGAAGACAGAGACAAGAACTACTACTACTTCCAGTCTCCTAAGCCACTACTACCCTTCTTCACAGCATTTAGTTTCTCCAAGGTAGTCATTTCATGGCACCAAAGGAAGACCTTGGCCAAATTGGCCGAGAAGGTTTTGAGGCCATTGATAGATTCTTTGGTCAAAACTCTACCGTCCCAACTGCTCAGCAGCATCGCAGCCTTTACCACCGAAATGAAGCCCCCTTGGAGACAGTTCCACCTCCCTACTTTGTTTATCAAACAACTGAAGTTTCCCAAATCCCCCAGCAGTTCTTTTCTTCTCTTCCACCCCCAGAACCACCTCGGAGCTTCCAGTTTGGCCGCCTCTTCCGTGTGAAAAGGATGGCTGAGAGGAGAGGATTTCCTCCTCTGGGACCTTATCGGGTCCAATACCCACCTCCTCGGGAGCAACACACTAATGGGCCAGAGGGTCGGGTTCCAGCAGCAGAGCCAGCATGTATGAATAACTTCAAGGCGGCTAGGTTGTTTGGTGGAATCACCAGGGTTGACTATGGTCCATTTTAATAGGTCAAAAGCTTGTGTCTCCAAATTAAGCACTCTGTCTAGAATCTAGATATGCACACTTTCGCTGGTGCTAAGAATAATGTGTCAGGATGGTCCTCACATCAGCCTGTAAACAATCTGCCACCTATTACACTACTACTCTGCGTGCTATTAATTCCTTCTGGTGTTCCTTTCATTTTTATGCAATTTAAACAGATTGATACCTGATTTCAAGCAAGCTAATGTCTGCAGTTCAAAGATACAAGGCAAATCAAACCTCTAAGACCTATAAGCTAGCTGAACTTTCAAGTACTTGAACCTACGAATTTTCAAGCTGTAATGAACTACCCTAGAAATGTGATCCTGTCACTTAGAATCTGGAAGCCCGTGTCATATTTGCTCACCAACGATAAAACTCTCCAAATCGTGGATATCTCAATCCGAGATGCTCTAGAGAAAGTGACGTTTAACCACCTGAATCAATCCACGGTTATAGGTCCCACATGTAGTTCCCATGATTGGCTGCATAGATGGAGGCTCCCCCAAATATTGTCCGCAGGGAAAAAACATACAGGAAGCAGTCCTAGTTAGTCTCTGAAAGTCATTTCATGGCAACACAGGAAAACTTTCCAAAAATTGAGATGGAAGGTATCGTGGCCATACATAAGCTGCTCGGTCGCAACCATAAACTGTTCTTACTCAGTGTCATTTAAGTGACTCCTAGTGTATTCTCTCCTATGTAATTCTAATTCAACAAGCAATCGATATTTAACAATGAATGGTGGACTTCATACTTGAACAGCGCTTGTAGTCATAAGAAAGTAGGATTTTTAGCTGTGGGCTAATGATCAAACCAGGACGTTTACACCATAATATGGGCCAAAAGAACAGAGCACTGCCAGTGGAACTTGAGAAACTCGGAGAGATGGCCCCAGTTCCGTCATTTTTTCTGGACCTTCCTTTGATCATATCTTTCCGGATTAGCTTTGACATTAAGAGAATAAAGTTTTGAGCATTTATCATCATAACTCGTAGTAGTGTTTGAACTCCAGTGTAGTATAAAGACACAGCACAAACTTCACCATGGAATTGCAGGACCTCTAACTGTTAGAATATGTTAAATCTATTGATACATTAACTCAAAGAGCTGACTAAGAAGATGCTTCTATGACTATGCAAACCTTACAAGATTTACATAAATGAAGTAGATTCTTCAGCAACGTGTTTATGAGTAACCATTCGCTATTCCAGAAAATGAGGTCTCAAGTAGCATCATTACATGGTGCCTGATACCTGTGAAGTACTGTCTTAGTCCAGTTTGACTCACACAAATTGTTTCCTATCTTAAGATTCAATTCAGAGATAGAGTCAGAGAACACCGGATTTACTGTGAAAGCAGTATTATTGCTTAGCAACGGTACTGAGGTACGCATATCACACCATGAATACTCCACCATAAACCGATGTTCTGGAAACATTCTTGTAACGCTCTTATCACGATGATGTTTGAAGTAAATCATCCTTAGACAATTAACCAACTTAAAGTTGCGATAGGCCAAACCCAAAACCAGAATCGTTGTTCTTATACATTTAAGAGATTTCCGTTTCCGTAAAAACTGTGGCCTTCATCAGTGCTGCATATAATAGATAAACCAAACACGGTACATTATTTAGCGATCTCTTCTATCACCCAAGTGCTGTCAACTCGTTGCAAGGATTTAACAACGGAGTGGAATTCAGTCATACGTCCTAGGCCTCATCCAAATCAATGATTGTACCATGTCATTTATTATGGAAATGGAATCTTTTTATCCTTTTGGGCAGGGAATTTATTGGATTCGAGCATCTTTTTTTTGTTATTGCCTCCCTAATCGGTCTGTGTTTGGCATGGTGAAGACGATTTAATCTCAGTTGTTAGAGGGGAAATTCAGTTAGTTCTCATCTGTACATGTGACTCACGGTGGGTAAAGCAAGAGTGTGTTCCATAAGCAGAGAATCCTCCTTTTTCTGTGAGAATCAAGAATCTGAAGTCTTTCATGGAAGCCTTCCAGGAAGGCCAAGACCAAGACCAAGACCAAGACCTTGGAGACTAGAATCTAACAGATTCCATACCTACCGAAAGAAAGCCTATGTTCATACTTCCTTATGTGCTTGGGGCCCAAAACTTCCTTTGTTCAGACTGACTTAGATTGGGGGTGGAAAGATTTAGGGGTCATCAGTCCCTGATCTACTGCACCAGTTAACTTTGGAGCATCTAGTTTATATAATGCTGGAAACGAGCTTCCTTTGAAGCTATATGTGTACCGGGCAAAAAGAAGAATCAATCGATTAAAGAACTTGATTTGTTTTTTCCTAGGATGAAATTAGAATCACTTTGACGATAATGATTATAAACCCAGAAAAGGTTAGTCATCTGGAAGCAATATATATATGTGTGTGTGTGTGTGTGGGATAGACCGAGCCATGTAGAAAATTAATATAGGCGCATTACAAATGACTGATTCTGTTTAGAAAAGTCGCTTGCGATAGCCATGTTATGATTATTCTTTTCTTGTTAATTTGTAGCAACCAGATAAGCTAACAGTTTATGATGAGAAACTTCACTGTTACTTGCTTTTTCACTAAGTCTTAGTTATATATTCAAGCAAGTCTCCCAGACTGAGCTATCAGAAGAAGGGAATCAGTTCTCCGTGGGATTCTCATGATTGCCACACAAATTGGGCCCTCCCTCCAACATTTTCTGCCAGCAAGACACAGACGAGTCCACAACTTCCAGTCTTCTAAGCCACTACTACCTTTTGCAAAGCATTTAGTTGCTCCAAGGTAATCATTCCATGGCATCAAAGGAAGACCTTTGCCAGATCGGGAATGAAGGTTTTGAGGATATCGATAGATTCTTTGGCTGCAACTGCACCATTCGGACTTCTCAGAGGCAGCGCTTCCTTAACTACCAAAATGAAGCCCCCTTGGAGACAGTTCCATCTCCTTACTTGGTTTGCCAAAGAACCGAAGTTTCCCTGGTCCCTCTGCAGTTCTTTTCTTCTCCTCCACCTCCGGAACCACCTTGCAGTTTCCAATTTAGCCACCTCTTCCCTGCAAGGCAGCCGAATCCTCCTAAGAGGATAGGCGATAGGAGAGGATTGCCTCCTCTGGGTCCATACCGTATCCAATATCCACCTCAAGGACAACATGAGCCAGAGCCAGTGATCATGACTAATTTCAAGGCGGCTCAGTTGTTTGGCGGAATCATCAGGGTTGATCATGGTCGGTTTTATCAGGTTAAAAGCTTATGTCCCGAAAATTAAGCACTAGCTCTAGATATGTAACCAACTCAACCAGCTGTGCAACGAATGAAACTATTACACTACTATCAGACCACTACCAAATGTGCTATTAATTGCTTGAAGTGTTAATTTCATTTTTATGCAATCCTAAGCAGTCCATCGGAAAATCTAAGCAGATTTATGAACCGAAGTCATAGTAAATTAGCTGCATTTCTATAGATATTAAGCAAATTAAACCTTCAGGATCTACAAGCAAGATGCAGTTTTCCAGGAACATGAACCTACGCATTGTGATACTTCCCGTCGCCTAGTGCCAACAAGCTTGAGCTGGAAAATTCCTCAATAAGATAAAGCTTTCCCAAACTTGAATTTTGTCAATATGTAAGAGACAACTCCAAGACATTGCTCAAATAAAAGAGGCACTGGACCACGTAAGTCAATCCACTGATATAGGTCCTATATTTGGTTCCTGCAACTGGCTATATAAATGGAGGTTCCCTCGAACATTTGCTGCCAGGAAAATACAGAGAGAAGTACTCCTGGTTAGTCTCAGAAAGTCATTCATGGGAACAAAAGAAAATTTTCCAAAAATTGGTGGCAAGAATTTGGTGCCATTGATGTGGTGTTTGACTGCAGCTGCACCGTCCTGACTCCTCAGATACAGCATTATATCCACCACCGAGCCAAAGTCCCCTGGGTGACTATAGCAACTTCTTACTTGGTTTACTGGAGAACTGAAATTTCAATAGTCCCTGTGAAACAACAGAAAGTTCCTACATCCGTGGGCGAGAGGAAAAGGGAATAAGGTCATGTACCCGCCTCAGGAGCTATTCATGTACAGGACAATTGGTTGGCACCCTGCAGCACAGGAGAGTGTACGACGGAATCACACGTTTGATTAAAGTCAGTTTGGATCTATTAATTACTCGATTCCTGTGTTTGCTGGTCTAACATTGCTAGCAATGTGACTTGTGGGATTACTAAGGTGAACTGTGAGAAAATCACGTTGCATAATAAATCAGTACTTGGAGGTCCTTGAGTGATTCCTCCCGTTGTCTTCTCTGCCATGTATTCTAATTCGACAAGCAATCAATATTCCACGACAAATGATGGATTTCTTGCTAGAACAACCATTGTAACCGGAAGAAAGTAGGATTTTTAGTTATGGGCTATTGATCAAATCTGGATGTTTACACCGTAAGGTTGGAGTTTAGGGTCGAAAGAACAGAACTCTGCCACTTGCACTTGAGAAACCAGGAGAGATTTCCATGGTTGCAACACTTGTTCCGGACCTTCCTTTCATTATATTTTTCTGAATTAGCTCTGACATTAAGAGAAGAAAGTCAGCCAAACTCGAAGTACTAGTTAAGCTCCAGTGCAGTAAAAAGACAGAGCACAGACTTCACTAACAAAATTGCAGGACCGTTAACTGTTTGAATATGTTAAATCTATTAATATTAGAGTCGGAGCACTGAAGGGTTACTTCCCTTCTTGTGACAACAAGAAGCATGGGAGTTCAGAACACACCAATACTGAAGAACGCATTGGTCATTAAAATTCCGCACTGTAAACACTCCTATACAGTCTGATGTTCTTGAAGCATTCTCCTAATGCTTCAATCACAATGATGTTTGAAGCCAATCATATTCAGGCAATAACTAACTTAATAGTTGGTGACGAGCTGAACATTTTAAGAAATTTTCCACTTCTCTGAGAACTTTAGCCTCCATCGATGCTGTCTGCTATATATCCAACATGGTATTATATTTACTGCTTCCATCACTCTACTGCTATTAAGCCGTCCCAATGATTCAACAAAAGCATGGAAATCAATAAGATGGCCTAAGCCTCATACAAATCAAGGATTGTACCATATCAGTTAGAACAGAGGAAACAGATAGGATAGTATAGATACTGTGCCGCAGAAAAGAATTGGTTTTTCTGGTAAGAGTACTTCGTTTGGAATTCAGTTGGATTTGCATGACCAAAAATCAGTCGATATGAACTATTCAGTGTGGAAATGGAATCTTGTATTCTTCTGTGCAGGAAAACTTATTGTATATGAGCGTTCTTTATTGCTTTTCTAATAAGTTTTTGTTTGGCAATGGTGCAGTGGAGTTTACCGAACAAGTTAGCAGGGAAAGCAACTTAGTTCTTATCTCTACATGTGACTCACGATGTGGAAAGCAAGAGTGTGTCCCACAAGTAGAGAATCCGCTTTCCATGAGAATCAAGAACCTCAAGTCTTCCTTTGAAGTCTTCTTTGATGACCAAGACTCGGGCCTCAGAAATTGTAGAATCCAACGCGTTCCATATCCACTGAAAGAAATCCTTCTGTTCACACTTCCATATATGCTTGGGCCCCAAAACATCCTTGGACAAGTGCATATAGGGCATTAGTTTATCAGGGGGCAGATTCAGGAGTCATCAGTCCCTGATCCACCGCATCAGTTAACTTGGGGCGTCTATCTAAGTTTGACGATGCAGTAACTGAGCTTTCTTTAAAGCTGTATATGAACTGAACAGAAGAATCATTCAACTACAAGATTTGGTCGATTTTTCAGACGAGGAAGCTAGAATCGCTTCAATGAAAATGAGTATAAACATTAAAACAGATAAAACTCATCTAGAAGTTATCTATCTATCTATCTATCTATCTATCTATCTATCTTATATAGGATAAGCCAAGTTGTCCAGAAACTTAACATTGGCGGACTGATAGATGAACCATTCAGCAATACACACACACACACACACACACACACACACTTATATATGTGTGGATTGGACATCACTAAGTCGATTAGAACAATTGCTTTGCATCTAACATGTATTCGAAAAAATTTAACTAGCAAAATTTGCAGAGATAATAAATCGAGATATGAGATTATTATAGTTGATTTGAGTATACTTTGATTATTCAAAAAAATATTTGTAAAATGGTCACATCTTTAGGATATTAGGACTATCAACTACACCACAAATTTTAATCAATCACCTATTATATATCAAATTTTTATTATATATACATAGGTTATATAACCTGTATGTGCGTTTTGGTGTTACTCAGAATTCCATGTATTCAATGATAAAATGTTTTGTTTTAGCAGAAAAAGGGAATCTGTTCTCAATGGGATTCCTCATGATTGCCATATAAATTGAGGCCTCCCTCCCATCTATTTGTCGTCAGGAAGACACAGACAAGAACTACTACTTCCAGTCTCCTAAGCCACTATTTCCCTTTTGCACTGCATTTCATTGCTCCAAGGTACTACTCATTCCATGGCATCAAAGGAAGACCTTTACAAAATCGGGCAAGAAGGTTTTGAGGCCATTGATATGTTCTTTGGCCACAACTCCACTGCCCGAACTCCTCAGCTGCATCGCAACCTTTACCACCAAAATGAAGTCCCCTTGGAAACGGTTCCATCTCCTTACTTGGTTTACCGAAGAACCGAAGTCTCCCAGGTCCCTCAGCAGGTCTTTTCTTCTCCTCCGCCTCCAGAACCACCCCATAGCTTCCAGTTTGGCCGCTTCTTCCCTGTGAAGCGGCGGAATCCTCCTAAAAGGATGGCTGAGAGGAGAGGATTTCCTCCTTTGGGACCTTACCGGTTCCAATACCCACCTTGGGAGCAACATGAGAGTGGGCAAGAGGGTCGGGTTCCTGCAGCAGAGCCAGCATCCATGAATAACTTCAAGGCGGCTCAGTTGTTTGGTGGAACCACCAGGGTCGATTATGGTTGGTTTTAATAGGTCGGAAGCTTATGTCTTGAAAGTAAGCACTACGTCTAGATATGTACCTGTTTTTGCTAAGAATGATGTGAGTCATGATGGTCCTAAGATGAGCCTGTAGACAATTTACAGCCTACTAGACTACTACTTTGTGTGCTATCATTCCTTCTGGTGTTTCTTTCATTTTGGTGCAGTTCCCTCATGCCCTTTAGAAAATTCTAACAGATTTACGACGCAAACTTGAAGTAATAAATGAACTGCTGTTTAGAAGATACAAAGCAGATCAAACCTCCACCAACTAGCAGCAAGCTGTGATCGTCTTTAACCTACAGATTTGTCAGCAAAAACGTTGTCTAAGAAAACATTTCCACAACAAGATCATGAATGATATGAAACAGAGAAATCCCTCGTCAAATTTCAGTTTTTTGCTATTCAACACGAGAACCAGAGCTCTGTTAAGAATTTTTACAGCTAAGTGACTTCTATCCATGGCGGATCATCTACTGGTTCCACCTCCAAGCCTGTCAAGTCAATAATCACGGACCCAGTCAGGCTCTAGCTCTGAGGCCATTAGATGATCATCATGGAAATGGTCAAGCTTCATGTCTGAGGCTCTGAGCTGGTCAAGCTCTGGGTCAAAGCTCGGCTGGTGGTCATAGGGAACTAACTGGTCAAGCCATGCTCCGAGTCCATCGCCATCAGTTGACCATCACGAAACTGGTCCTGCTCCAACAAGATGCTGCATGGAGGAATATGGAGAAGTTGGTAAGATGGTAAATAGACAGTACCCCTGTATACCTCCTGTTCTCTTCTGCACTGCCCCTTTCGTACATGATTTCCTGAAAATTTCTGGAAAGGAAATCAGAGCAATCTTGAACAACCCATCGGTTCTGCTTTCTTCACCCATACCACGCGCACTCCACCACCCCCGCATTATTTCACCATATCTTAGAAGAAAAGAAAATTCACAAACCAGAATAACTACTTTTCCTACCAGTTTTTCAGAGGAATAGAGAAATCTGTCCTGCATAAAATGAGTATCATTTAGAAGCAGAATCAGAGGTGGCACTCATGGATTCCTGAGCATGATTTTCGTTTTCCAGATGAACTGTCAGACATTTTTGTCCGCAAATCTGATGAATCGACTTTCCTCATACTGAAGGGGGCATCCTTTTGTTGGTCAATTGACATTCTGAGTCGCAAAGACTCTAAAGGCTTCCACTCGCTTCAATTCCTCCTAGCCATCGAGCTGGATAGTCTCCAAACACCTGCAAGGATTTAACTAACCAGCAACATCGAGATGGCCACTTCAGATGGACAAGGAGAGGAACCCCAGGGCAATATGCCGTTAAGACAGCACGGGTAATGGCATCCCTACGGTGACATTCCATAGGTATAGTTATTTCTCAACGGAAATATGCTATGGAACTCTTAGCTGATGCAGGAATGTTAGGTTGCAAGCCTTCAACAACTCCAATGGATGTAAACGTCAAGTTGTCAAGAGAATATGGTAGCATCATGAAGGATCCCACTGAGTTTCGAAAGCTTATAGGGAAGTTGTTATACCTCACAATCACACGTCCATATCTTAATTTTGTTGTGCATAAACTAAGTCAATTTGTATCTAACCCTCGTGATTTGCATTGGGATGCAGCTCTTAAGGTTCTTCGGTACATCAAAGGGACTTTGGGTCAAGGAGTATTTCTCTCGTCAACATCATCTTTGCAACTTAAGGCATTTACAGATGCAGATTGGGCATCATGTTCTGACACACGACGTTCTACAAGCGGATTTTGTGTGTTTCTGGGCTCATCTTTGATCTCTTGAAGATCAAAGAAACAATCAGTGGTGGCAAGATCTTCAGTTGAATCCGAGTATAGGGCCATGGCATTGACAACTTGTGAATTGGTTTGGTTGTCAAACTTGATGACAGAATTTGGCATTGAACTTGAAGGCCCTGCTTTGCTCTATTGTGACAACACAGCTGCTCTACATATTGCCTCAGATTCGGTATTTCATGAGCGCACCAAACACATTGAATTGGACTGCCATTTCATCAGAGAAAAGGTGAAAAGGGGCATCATCAAAACCATGCATGTTACCTCCCATAATCAATTGGCGGATCTGTTAACCAAGGCTCTTCATCCAAGGCAGCTGAAATTTTTGCTTGACAAGATGAGAATTACCAATATTTTTAGTCCATCTTGAGGGGGAGTATCAGAATGCAAACTGTAAGAGCTTGCCTTGGGTGAGTGGTTTATCAGATAGAAGGTAGAGGGCATGGCTTCTGAATGCCATAATAATTGTAATTGCTCATGCTGTGTAGTTTTTACTGTACGCCTATAAATAGCTGATGTACGCCACTAATCAATATACGAGAAACACACATTTCGTCAAAACCCTAATCTCTCTCTTTTCCTCTAACCAAAACAGAGATCTGCCTCTCTGTTCGTCATTCTGCAGATCTGCCTTTGTAATACATAAGAAATTCATCTGATTTTTTTTTCTTAAGCTATTGGATCTGCTTGTTTTGATCAGCATGCCCAGTATCACATCAGGAACTCGTGCTCAACCAGATTTCTTGAATCTCAACGAATCGGGTAACAATAGATTGGGATTAATATAACCCTTCAGATAGCTGCAAGACTCTCACGAGGTGAGCTGTCTGTCGGCAAGGGAGAATTCGACCTCTATTTAGGCGACTACAGTGTAGGTCATAGTCTATGTCCCAAAAGTAGTGTTGTTATTTTACCCTGATTCGGACCAAAAATTTGTACACGGGTCAATGAAGTCATATAGAATTGCGATTCTCATCATCCTTCATGTAGTCGCTTCAAATATCGTTTTTGGTAAATCAATTCAACAACGATCACGAGATTTTGTCAAAGTTTGAAAATTTACCATGAACTTTTTCTGTTTTTCAAAGACCAACGAGTTAAAAAAAAAATTATCGTATCTACTTCCCATCGCGATTTCCATGAGTCTAACTAAGGTGGCAGGCCGGCTGATGGCCGCCCATGTGCAAACGACCCCATGACGTAAAAGGAATGAAGCGATCTGATTGACTTCTGGTGGTTGAACCCATCGTATTTACGAATAATACTGGAACCGAAATTGACCGACTACGGTGGGAGACTGCTGAGTGTGGTGTATCTTGTGGAACTTGCCCATGACCTCATGAGTCATGGCCTCTCCAGACCAAACTGCCTCACATCCATCTCTGACTTCTCTCATTGTTCTTCACCACTCCTCATTTTCTTTGCAAAAAAAGGGGAAATTTTTGTTAAAAATATACGGAGGAGGAAAGTCGATTGGGTCTCTTAATTTTATCGCACCGTTTATCACGAGTATCATACCAAGATATGAAAAATGTGATAGATGATAGTGTTGTGAAATTTTAAAAGATTAGGACACCCCTCGTGGTAAATTTGACACTTTTGCAGAAGTTGGTGTTTATAAATTTTTATTTACCCTATCGTCTGAAATTCATCGCTTATTTTATTTTATTTTTCATTACGTCGTAGAAACTAAGCCACTTCCATTTATCTTTTACCCGGGAAATTGTCAGTTTTCTGAGTCAACTGGACACGGCCGTAACTCTATAAATCCGCACTCCGCCATCTCCATCTCCCCTAAGTAGAAGCAACTGAGACTCATAGCAATGTGTGGTGGCGCACTAATCTCCGATCTCGTCGAGATAACACGCGACCGCTGTCGCACTAGCAGCAGTTCCTGGTCCGATCTCGATGCCATCTCCGACATCCTTGGTCTAAACTCATCCAACGCCCCAGTCTCTCAGACTCAAAATCCGGAACAACATGTCGAAGGTAACAGCCCTTAGTTCCCCCAATATAATAATGCAAAAGGTTCGGTTCGATCCGATGTCACAGGTTTAGTTAATTATTTCTCACACCATCTTCTTCTTCTTCTTCTTGTGTTGGATTGTAGCGCCGAGAGGAAAGAAGAATCAAGAGCTGACCAACCGCCATGCGGCGAAAGAGAGGAGCGGTCCCTCTCAGAGTGCTCGGAAGATCAGCGTCTACAGAGGGGTTCGTCGGCGACCATGGGGGAGGTGGGCAGCGGAGATCAGGGACCCTTACCAGGGCGCCCGCGTCTGGCTTGGCACGTTCAATTCTGTCGAGGAGGCCGCACTCGCCTACGACCGTGCCGCCTTCCGCATCCGCGGAGACAAGGCGAAACTAAACTTTTCCCTTCCTCCTCTCCTTCCCCAGCCCCACCATCCATCATCCAAGCGGAGGTGCTTCCACCCCGAGACTGAGCTGAAGGAGCAGGATTTGAGCTTGGAGACGTTCTTAGAGCTGGCGGAGGCGGACTCAGAGGCAGCAAGCCGAGGACAGACACTGGCGGCGGGGGGTAGATCTCGAGACTCGCCATTGACAGAACAGATGGCAGTGCAGTGATGGCAGCCAGCTTGCATGGTTATGAAGGGCTAATACCAGGAAAAAAAAAAAGAAGCATAGTTCGGGGATGATAATTTAAATTAAGGATATCTACTTGGGCTGGGGCTAACTTTATCTATATAGTATACCGTAATGTATAGGAATAATGGCCAATCAGGTGGCGTGGCGGGCGGTCGCACGCACCAAGGTCTTTGTCGTTATCCGCCGGCTCCCTTCTGTTCCGTACTCGGTTTCGAAACCTCGGACGTTGCTCCGTTGAGTCGGTGCATGTATTATCAGAATTTTCTCTTATATACATTATAATATTATCATCTACTATAATAAGATTATTTGCATTACCATTATGCTACTAATCACTGATGTTCAACCCATGAAATTGATTGTGGTAGTTTGCCTTCCTTCCCGTAAAGTAAGGAGGGTTGAAATTGTAGAAGATAAAAAATACTTAATCATAAGACTTTTACCGATCAAAGGGTTTGATCCATCTCGAAACTGGTCTTCTACATATCTGATGATTCGCCCAAGAATAAGTAATGGTGGACTCCCCATCCCGTAGGTTATTATTATGATGAGGATGAGATTTTGGGCTCTGAAACCTCTGACGAAGCAACATAGCGTAGCTTACCGCTTACCCAACAGTCAGTCCATAGTGCATTTATCTAGGAGAGGGATTTGCTTTACTCGATGCTCAATCACCGACTCCGGGGGAAATCGGAAACTAGAAAAAGTGAAATCAGATGCGGTCTACCATACGAGGAACATTGCAGGCACCCTCCATTAAGTGCTCGAGTACGACATAGGAAAGGATATGCTTGATTACCACCCGATCAGAAGGATAACACTGCTTGAAATTGAGAGATTACATTAGATCATTTGAGTCAAGTTGTGAACTATTTTATATAATCAGTATTCATTGGAGGAATAAGTTCCGAAAAACCAAGCTATCGAGGGAAAAGACAGAAAGTGAGCCCCTCCATATCGAAGACCTTTTTCATGGCAGTGTCTGTAGGGGAAGTATCCAGGGTACAATTTGAGTTTAACGGGTGACCCAAAGGTCAATTCAGACCAAGCGAGTCAACGGACATCAACTCAACAAAAACACGTCCCACTACCATGGCCGAGAGGGGGGAGGTGTGGGTGCTGTGGGTCTAAGTGCACGAACCAAACCAGAAGAGAAGCGTCTTGGTGGTGCCTGGGCCTCTTAATTGTTTTTTAAAAAAAAAAAAAAAGAAAGAAGACAAACAACTGATTTGGGGAAAAACAACCGCAAAAACCCATAACTCAGACGTCTCAACTAGGCAAACAGATAAACTGCATCTCTAACTCAGAAGTCGACATCCAACTGAGAACCCCCATTATTGGACAAAGGTATGCACAATTTGAGAACAGGCATACTGTATTGACACAGTTCATGACCTGAATCGACAGTATATAGTTCAATTCTCAGAAGTAATACCCTTTTCCTAATTGAAACAAGAGAGAGCACAAGTTGCCCAAGCCAAACATGCTTTCTTAAATGTTCTGTCCTTGTCTCTGGCAACCAGGGACTACTCCAGTGACAACATCAGAAAATCAATCAAAATAGATCCCTGAGCGATTATCAAGCAAATGCTAAAGCAAGTAATCATCACTTCAAGAAACTTCAGATCAATATAGAATTCAAGATCATGATCTGGGTTAAACCCATTACAAGTCCATCCTTTTTCCTTAAGTATAACAAGTTAACAGTGGATTTGAAGACACTGAAACCTCTTTTTTAATTACTGTTGTCTCGGGGTTATGACTTCAGACTCTGTTTGATACAGCAAACCATGACAGAAGAGGGTGCATGCTATCTTCTGCTAGCTTTCAACATCTTCATGCTAAAAACTTAAGAAGCAAGCCTAAACTTCGATAAAGTCAAGCGTATAATTAGGAGAAGTCAGAGGTACTGTACAATGCCATGTACTATGCACGTAAACCCACCTAGAATTGAACCAACCAATATTATTGGTGTATAAACCAATGAACATCTCAGACATGTTAAATAAAGAATACTTTTTTTTTGGGGTTGGGGTTCGCGGGGGTGGGCATTGAGGTGGTGCAAATATTACAAGCAGAAAGAGAAGTGAAAAAAGAGGGAAAAACTACCCCTAAGCATGATAGAGTAATCCATCTTTCTATGAACAAAACTTACATAATCTTAAGTCCCACAGAAGCACTTTGATTCCTGCCTCTCCATTCGGTAGAAAAGTGGGAATCCTTTTTCACAATGTAGAAAAAAAAATTGTTTATGTATGTATGTATTTCAATTTGAAAGAAAGGATCAGGAGGAATTAAAATCTCTCTTAGAATCATTTCCCTCCAAATTCATCCATCCAAACAAGCCATAAATATCCATATGCTAGCTCATACAAACATAAAATATGATTCCAATCACAAAGCGAGGTTCAGCATTTGTTTTTAAGGTTTAAGTAGATATAGAAAATTAAAGGAAAAAACTTTACATACATCCTACTAGACCTGCCTTCAGCACTTTCTTGCTATAGAAAGGTTTCATTTTCCAGATACTAGAATAAGCTTTGGCTAACGTTGAAGCTAGCAGGTAGCATCTACCAACTTATAGAGGATGCCTATTTGTAGTCCTTGTTTCATCTAATCAGCACATATGTTTCATTCATAATTTCAGAAGCAGAGGGGTCATAAAAATTCTAAAAATTCCTGCTGGAAAGGATATAGAGTGAAAGCATGATAATATGAAGCCAATGGAGTATGCGCAGTCCAATTGAGTATGTGAACCTACACAATAAATGGGTTGGCATTGAAACAAGGTTCCATATACAGTCAAATATTCTTCGGCCAATTAATCAAAGACATTGGTAATCTAAAGAATATATATACACATATACATGGATAAATTGACAGAATAATCTGCTCATTCAACCAATTGAATTGATCATAAACTAAATTCTATAACATTGGTGAGAGAGCAGCCCGCAGTGACACAATTATATACCATATGGAGTTGATCATCCAATATAAACATTATTTACAGGTGAACTATGAAAATGAATTTCATCCAAACCAATATCCCCAATTAGGTGCTGAAACCAACGCTGATTTCCTCATTCAACCATCACATCAGTTGGAGACAGACAATGTCAGCAGACTACCACATTGCTGTCAGTCTAATGGGAAACTTCTCTCTCCCCGCATCAGAAATTACATCGGCCGCAATCCTCACCGCCTTCTTGAAAGCAAAGTGCACGCAATTTGCAAATGCAATCCAATAAACGACCTCATAAATAAAATCAAATGCAAACCTTGAACCTGGATGTGACCTCGAAGATGAGTCATCCGGACCATAGCCACCAAAATTCCAACGCCCGCTGCCACCACCATAGAATCCAGATCCTCCGTCATACGGACCATCTCCACCGGCGCTATCATCCCCGTAGGAAGCGCCGTCTCCGACACCGTCGGTGTCGTCGCCCGACGAGGATATCCGCCTCGTGCGGCGCCGTTTTTGCCGGATTCGGCGTGGGAGGGTCTTGCAGGAGTTCGACTGCACAGTGGGGGAGATGGCAGCCGATATCTGGAGAAGCGACGTGGCAGAAGGCGGTTGGTCGGGGGAGGAATCAGAGAGGGAGACGGACGTGACGGATCGGCGGAGGAGAAGGAGGTTAGCAAAACCCAGGCCTTGCGCCGCCGCTGAAGTCAGATTGTCGGTCATGAGTAGAAGGTCCATATCGATGAAGTCAGGTCGGATTGTGGACACGGAGATTGAGACAATCTGAGGGCTGATGCACCAAGAGGACGCCGGAATTATATTTTTGCCGGAAAAAAAATGCGGGAAAAGAGTATCCCCGGGAAGAGAGGGAATGAGTGAAAGACAAGACAGTTGCCTTCTGGCGGATTTTTTGATTCCGTGGAGGACGAAGATTCGGAAATTTATGAAATGATGCGACGTCGTCGGCCGCTTGGGCCGTGATCTTTGACTTTGACGGAGGGGAAGGGACACGTGGTACCTTCGTATACAATGGACCGAAGAGAAGAGACACGTAGCATTTTAGCATACGGTGTCTGCTGGTTGTTGAGCTTTTAGGCTTTCGCAACATTTAATCTCTAATCTAATGTAGAAAGGAATGGCGCAATATACGTTTTCATACATCACAATTACATTGAACCTCACTTTCTAGATGCCCTATCAACATCTCCATCGTCTTTTTATACATGGGCATATAATGATCATTTATCATGGTCTTCGAAAGCCGAATCTTACTGTACAGTTCTCTCGGTGTCTCATAGATGCCAACCCGTTCCTCAGTCGGCCCATCAGGGTCTACTTCTCCATCGCTCGGCAAAGTAGATTGTGAAACTATATGCATAATCCTCCCAGGAGGGTAGAACCGGTGGCTTTCCAACTCGTCCGAAGGAGAAACCTGCTTCTGGTTCTCAGCTGCATTTTCCTCGATGATTTCCTTCGCAGCAGCTGCTACTTCCTCTTTTGCCTCAACGTCCGGTTTGGTCTCCTGACAGTGGAGCTCCTTTTCCAACTCGTACCACAGCTCACCTTCCATTACTTCCTCTGCTGCTGCCCTGCCGATTTGATCCACTCGAGTAAGCCCCTCCTCATCCTCATCTGTGTTGTCATTTTCAGATCCACCATGGGAATTATAGTCAATCTTGTTATGGGCAGAATCTGGAGTCACCACTTCAGCTGTGAGAGAGTCGGATGTTGTTTCGACCAGAAGAGAAGTTTCAGACAATTCTTCAACTTTCGAGCTCGACAATGTGCGCACAGTGCGGCGATGTTCACCTATGCATGACCAGGATGACAGAGATGATCGGGTCCGAACAGCTTGGGCGACATTCTGTGCACGCTTCATCATGCCCTAAATAAATACAATCTATCTGTCAATACATCACAGCAAGCCTTTCTAATACTATATAGTATCTACAACTCTGCAGCAGGACTTTGGATAGAATTATCAATGAAATGAAACAAGCAAAGAAGATGTATAGCATTTTCTGGAGCTATAAGCCATATGAAGATGTTAACCTGGGTGCGAGTGGAAACTGGCTGTAGAAGAGCACCTGCACTAGCTACCCGGGCTTTAGCACTGGCTATGGAGGGAAGATGAGATCCTAAAGCAGTCGCAGAGCGATAAACTACATTTAAGACCCTAGTGCGCTTCATTTGGTTTCGCAAATCATTTAACCAGGATGAAGCTGTCACCTGATATAGAACTCAGCCTTGATTAGGGTTAAAGAAGCAGCATTGAAGGCTCCAATAGCAACTTCAGTTTCTCCAATGGAAGGGAAAGAAGAGTTACAGTACCTCAGAACGAAGGTCATCAACAGAAGCAGCTGAAAACGTGGGAACCAGATCGGAGCCATTAATTACAGTTGTTATGAAGTGCTTCCCCGACTCTGCCAAATCCCACGTCATGCATGCTGCTGCAAGTGGAAAGGAACAGTGAGCATTATCCAAGAACCAGTGCACCTCAGATCATTTTTCTTCAGCCTTGAATAGACCGTGTTCATATGGTATCAATATACTTGCTTGCAATTTCAAGAGAGGTACTCCACATCAGATGTTCATACCTGGGGCAAAAGTGACACATGTGCTTGAGGAGAACTCTTCCTGTTCTCTGAGGATATATGTTAACAAAGCAGCTGTACCACCACCAAGTGAATGCCCGACTACCTGGAAATGGTAATAAGACACTGAACTAAGAGCTCCAACCAAACCACTAGCTGGAAAAGGAAATTCCACTATGTTATAAGTGCACATCTAATAGCTGGGTAAAGGGAATCCTAACATACTTTTTCAAAGAGACAACAAAAATACCTTAACTTTGTAGTCTGGACTTTCAGCGAGAACTTTAATCAGGAAAGGAGTGCTCATCTTTGCGATCCAACGAGCAGCAGCAACCATCCCGCAATGTGCGTATCCTAGAATTAAATTACTTATCCCACCATGATGTAAAACTGAATGGTGAAACGGGACCACAGCACCAGTGGCTGCGGTTAGAGTATCTTTAATGCTGTGCGTGCCCCGAATCAATAGAAGAAAACACTTTGAATTCTTGTCACATATAATAGTGAAAGCCGGCTTCAGAAGCTGCAAACATTTTGGCAATTCAAAGAAACTATAAAATCTCGTTGCTGAAAGAAATAAGGCAAGAATACTAGCAATCCGTTTTTTCTTTTTAAAATGCATTGTGGATCCTAGTTAAATACGAAGTTCTGCTCTTTCCTTTTCCTCTAACATCAAGCCAAGTTGTGGTAGATGGAGAAGACAGACACACTATTCGCCATAATATTTAGTAATTCACGTCATAACAGTAAGTTCAATGCAAATCAGAAGTGCTAAAACTATTTTTTCCCCCTTTTTACAGACAATAGATCTGAGTAGTATGTTCGGAGTTGATCATTCAGAAAAGAGGTCATGAAATTCACGTTAAGGTGATTACACTCTGGGGCCCTGGCCCTTCTCACTGCAACTTACCCCAGCTTTAGGCTTCTGAAGGAGGACGTCATCTTCAGAGTATCCTGAAGACTCCAGGAACACCGGAAATGGCTTCTTCGAGAACAGCATACAGAGGGTCAGCAGCCTTAGGAGACTATTCACCTCAGCAAGAATCTCAGGACCTTTGAGTTGCACACAGTCACTCCCAGCATATATACTTGCTACTTGAATGTTACCCTGCAGAAAAAGAAAAATGTCGATAACAATTGGATCTGTCTAGCCATGGCCTCTTCACTCTGACAACGACGAACGCTAAAACTAAATAAAAAGGACAAAACTTGAATGCTCCGTTTAATGCATTGGTCCCGGAGGCAAATGCATGAAGTAATTGGAGAAGCAAAAGACAGACGTGCGCGTCAAAGTTCGAATTCAATCAACGGATACTCCGGAGACCTAATAAATTTCAGCTGACCTGCCGCCGCATGAGGTAGTTAATCCCAAAAGCTAGGTCCCCAATCGGCCACTTCCCCAGGGTTTCCGAGTACGTGAACCTCAACGTCTCCGAAAGCGTCGCGATCGCCTCGTACAGAGTCGCCGGCGCCTGGGCCGGCCGACGAGAGAGCCTCCTCTTCACGGATCTGCTCGATCTCGACGGGTCCCCGGCCCGATCGCCCGTCTCCTCCTCGGGCGACGCCAGCGTCCTCCTCACGACGTAGTACAGCAGCACGGCCACTCCTGCGGCGGTAGCCACCGTCCCGGCCGCCATAGGCATCGCCGACGGACCTCGAGCTGAGTCAGCGTCAGAGCATCAAAAGGGAAGCTCCCCGAAGAGCAAACCGAGGCGAACAGAGACCGATTGCAGCGGAGAACGAGACCCGAGCAGAAAGAGGTAATGGGCACAATCAACTTCAATGGAGGAGGAAAGATTCGATGCTCAACAGAGAAAAAAGGAACAGAGAAGGCATCGCCATCAACGGAGGAGAGGGAAAGCAATCATAAAGGACAGAACAGAAGAGGATTAGGCAAAGGTTACTGCTACTGGCTATGCACTAAAATTACCGAAATGGATATAGCGTAGGGGAAGTCCAGAGAGGCGGGGGGAAGCAGCGCTTCGGACAGGACGAAGGAGGGCATTATCGTCATTTAGGACAGCTAAGGTGTCAATTGGCTCTGCTTACGTTCATCAGTGTCACGTAGGTGGAACCTACTGATTTAGGAAAATGCATGTCACGCGGAGAGCAATAAAAATCTAACCATAGCGTAATCCCCTTGTTTATTTATCTTAAATAACATACATAATTTAAATTTTATAAATATGGATAATTTATCTCTATATCATTATTGTGGGCCTCAGGATGACTTAGCAAATGCCATAAAAATGCAAAAAAAGGAAAGAAAATCGTGTTTTACCGATTGAATAATTACACAGACGAGACGAGAGAGGTAATCCGGTCCCGGTGGCCGAAAGGAACGTAGAAAAAAATTCCGCTTGAAATATTTAGGGCCGCTAATCTTCTGTTGTCGGATAGGGGCGGGGCAAGTGAGTGGAGCCCACGTTAAGTGGCCCCCGCAGGCTGCGACGTGTTTCGGTGGGTCTGTGAAACGGCTGGATCCAACTTCTGCTGTGGGGGTGGGGGGTGGTGTTGTGCGGGGCCCACTTCTCTCTAAACCGTCTCGTTGCCTTACTTGGGGGCTCAGCTCTTGAAAATCCACCCCCCCAACTTGGGCTCGGCCCATTTTCGGGCAGCACATAATAACATTATTTCTTCTATTGTTTTTTTTGTTCAATTTATTTATTCTATTGTTACGTGTGAGAGAAAGACGCCGCTGTACGTAGAGGACTATGCCACCATTGTCATGATGCATAATGGATGAATTCGAAAAGTAGGAGACTAAATAATGTTGGGGGGTGGGGGGAATATATGCCTGCAGACCTTTACTTAGATTCTTATCTATTCCCACTCATTGAATGCTCATGTTCAATTCTCTTCCATGAAATTCGATAAATTATTAGAGTAGTTCAATTCAATTCAAATATTATATCTCTAAAGTATAATCATTATTAGTTAACATATTTTAGACATTTTTTAACAATAATAAAAAAAATTAATAAATTGAATATTAACCCAATAAAAACTATATCGAAATATAAGAAAATAAAAAATACATAAAAATATTAAAATTATAAAAAATTTCAGTTAAAAGATAAATTAAATAGGTAAAATTAAAATTAATTAACCTATTTAAAAAATTTTATTATAAAATGATAGAAAATATACTATATAAAAGGAAAAAAATTCATACCTAACTATTTTTTAAAGTTTTAAAAAATATTTCTAATATATTTTATTTTATTTTTAATATGTCTTAAATTTTTCTATAAATATGGTTAGATGATTTAAACTGATTAATTAAACTATTTAAATTTAATAATTAATCGCACTACTTTACATTAAAGAACGGTAGTATATGGGATTCAGTTTGTTCTGAAACAATTTTTTAAGTTTTATTTATAATTTAATCCAATTTTTTCAATTCTGTTTGTGCATCCCACCTACTAGACCTGGCAAATTTTGGCCCGGCACGATAGCCCGGCACGGGCCCG